>JAKWJD010000011.1:0-80416 GCA_027705065.1 Solanum peruvianum
AGTTTGAAGATTAAATTAATCAGATTTGATAGAGCTGGAGAATGTTTAAATTCAAATTTTACTGATTTTTCTGAAAAACAAGACATCGAGAAACAATTGACTATGTCTTATACACCACAACAAAACGGTGTAGCAAAAAGAAAAAATCAGATTCTCATTGAAATGGTTAACTCTATGCTTTATTAACCTGGTATCACTGGAAATTTCTGAAATGAAGCCTTATTTTCTGCATGTCATATTTTGAATCGAATTCATTCCAAGAAACATGATTAATCTCCATATGAACTTTTGAAGAATAAAAAGCCAAATATAATTATTTTAAAGTATGGGATTGTTTGGCTCATGTTAGATTACTAGATCAACAATTGCCTAAGATTTGATATAGAGGATTAGATTGTGTATTTCTTGGTTATTCACAAACCAGTAAGGCATATAGATTTTTGAATCTTAAGACTCCAAGACCTCACACAATTATTGAATCGTTGCATGCTAATTTTTTGAGCATTTATTTTCTAAGAAAAAAGAGTTTTTGGAGCAAAATAGAATTTTCTTCTATATCTAATCTTAAAAGAAAAATAGTTGAACCTTTGAAAGAAAGTCAACCAAGATGTAGTGCAAGATCAACCAAACCAAGATAATTTGGACCAAATTTTCAAGTCTATTTAGTTGAAACGGATCCTGAAAGTTATGCTGAAGCAATGGCTTCACATGATGTTCCTTTCTGGCGTGAAGCTATTGATGATGAAATACGCTCCATTATGTCAAACAATACATGGATTTTGTAAGACCTCCCTCTTGGATGTCAGTGTATTGTTTTTAGACGGATCATTAAAAAGAAATTAAAATCTGATGGAACCTTAGATAAGTACAAAGCTCGTTCTATGGCAAAAGGTTTTACTCAATTGAAAGATATTGATTATTTTGATACATTTGCCCCTGTAGCTCGAATGACTTCTATTCGACTCTTGATTGCTTTAGTTGCAATTCATAGTCATGTAATACATCAAATGGATGTGAAGACTGCATTTCTGAATGGAGATCTAGATTAAGAGGTTTACATGAAACAACAAAAAGGGTTTGTCATTCCTTGTTAAGAACACAATTTTTTTAAGCCTCTTAGATCTCTTTATGGATTAAAAAAAGCTCAGAAAAAATGGAATGAGAAATTTAAAAGATCAATGATTTCTAATGGCTACTCAATCAATGGTGGTGATATTTTTATATTTAGCACATTTGAAGAAAATCTGGTGTTATAATATGTCTTTATAAAGATGATATGTTGATCTTTGGAACTAATATTGAAAGAAACAAAGATACAAAAAAATTTCTAGCTTCTCATTTTGAAATGAAATATCTTGGAGAAGCTGATGTTATTCTGGGTATTTAAATTATAAGATTAGCAAATGGATTGACACTTACTCAATCAAGTTATATTGAGAAAGTTCTAAAGAGCTTTGGTCACTTTGATGACCAACCTGCTCCTACACCATTTGATCCTAGCATTAAACCAATGCGGAACTCTAGTGATGTTCTCGACTAGCTGAGATATTCTCCGATTGTTGGGAGTCTTATGTACTTCATGCATTGTACCAGGCCGGATATTGGTTACGCAGTAGGAACTTTGAGCAAGTTTACTAGTAACTCGGAGTTGAACATTGAAATGCCTTAATTAGTGTTTTAAGATACAGAAGGATACAATTAATGTTGGTCTGTATTATTCTTCATTTCCCATTGTTCTTGAAGTCTATACTGATGTTACTTTGAATTCTGATTCGAATGACGCTAAATCTATTACCGCTTGGATTTTCACTTTTTCTGGAGCAGCTATCTCTTAAAATCAAAGAAGCAGACACGTATTACTCATTCAACGATGAAGTCAGAATTTATAGCTATATCTTCTTCTGGAGAAGAAGCTGATTGGTTGCGATCAAAGCTGATAGATATTCCTTTATGGAGTAGGCCAATACCACATTTAACTATCTATTGTGACAATCAAGTTGCTATATTTCGGACTTCAAGTGACTGCTATAATGGAAAGTCGAGACAAGTTCGTCTCAAGCATAATCATGTCAGTAGATTATTGGAGCAAGGCCTGATATCGCTTCAATATGTGAAGTCCAGATTTAATATAGTGGATCCTTTGTCTAAAGGGTTACGCAAAGAGTAATTGGTGGAAACTTTTAATGGGACGGGAACAAAGCCTGTTGTAAATAATTGTACTTTATGGTAACCCTACCTAATGATGTAATCTTGGGTTCAAAGGGAAAAACAAGTAATGTTACAGTTGTGAAGCACATCAATAAATTCACATTTTCAAAATAAAATGAAATAACTAGATGTGCATGATTGAGATTCCTTTCTCTTCATAAATTTATAAGACTGATCTCTATTAGAGTTAGTAAGAAAACTCTTGATAAATGTTTTTTTCTACATATTCCTACTGAAGTCAAGGATGAGATTATATTCTCTTAATAAGTATATACAGAGTGTGTAGGAATACACTTGATAGATTAACAGATACTTTGTGTAAAGGAGGATAAGATTAATTTCTCTTAATGAAGTTCATAGACTATTTGGTTGGAGTATGCAAAGTTACTCTTGGTGAATTCACCGCACTAAGTGCGAAGTCGAGGCTGCTTCAATAAGATTTTAACAGGAAAATCTCAAAGCACTTGGCTAAAAAGAATATAGGATACATGGTCGTAAGGTGTCAAAGGATTTCGATTTTCACCGGAACATAGTGATATCCTTGGAATATTTTTCTACCTTCATTCAATGAACCACTTAGTTAAAGATTTGTTCACTAAGTAGTCAATGATTTAGAAAACCTTCACTAGCTAATGGTTCAAGTCCAAAAGACACCATTAGTGATGCATGTTGTTAGATTAATGTCTCAAAATATTTTTTGGATTTTCAATGATGAAAATTTCTTTAAACAAGTGGGGGATTGTAAGAGTAAGTGTTTCAATTAATTTTGAAACAAATTCATCCGTTTTGAAATAACAACTACATTAATGTGACTTGTAACATTCATTTATTTTAATTCTATGTTATAAACATTTGCAAGAAGTTTCTTTTTAATTCTATGTTATGCGTTTTTGAAAGTTAAGTTTTTTGTTTCCAATTCAAAAACCTAATAAATTCTATTAATTAAAAGTCTTTTTCTTGCAGAACTTTTTTATCCTATAAATTGAGTTTCATTTGATTGAAAAAGATAAGCATTCAAACAAAAGTACTTTCCCTTGAAAACACTTGTGAAACATTAATCAAAAGGTTAAATCACCAATTCAACAATAGAAGAGCAACATTCTTGAATGCTACTTGTTTTGTGGCTTAGTTGAATCTCGAAGATAGAGTTGTTATTTATTTTTCCGATTTCTCGTGGAAGAGACTCCAACTATCTTCAAGAAACATAATGTGCCTCTAACCCAAGAAAGTTTTATTTTGTATTCCTTGTAATTTTATCTTTCTTGTTCATTTTTTCTAACAATTTTATGTGGCAAAACATTATTAAAAATGCAGAATTTATTTATTAACATATTTGAACAGGGCAGATGAGCATGCAGAGAAAGATTTATCATATGATTTTAAGTGGAGAGATTTTAAAATTAGCAGATTTAAAGAAAAGAATTCATTTATTTTCAGATTGGAGGATAATATATTTATCAAGCAAACTTGCATGCAGAAGGAAAATATGAGTTATTAATTTTTATCTTTTAGATAAAACGTCATGATACCGTGGCAGAAAAATGCATAAAAGTAACTCAATTATTTAACATGCTAGAAAATAATTGATTTCTTTTAAGTGACTGAACACAATTGTAATAGCGAAATAGTTACGAGTGGGCAGCAAACTCGTAGAGAATTATCGTAATTTTTCTAGAGCCATGATGACTAATCAATTTGCATGTTAGAAAATATTTAACCATAAGCGATAACATATGAGAATTGAGTTAACATGTCAATATTAGTATGAAACACATACAAACATGATTTATTTTGTAAATGCCGTTCAAGACTATATGTTGATTCTTATATCCCAAAATATGCTCTTAAAATGAGTTATCAAAATTAATTGTTACATTCTAAACACGATCTTTAAACAAACTAACATGCGGGAAGATTATAAAGTGAACAAAGAGTAAAATATATGCAACAACAGGTCGTATAAGCATGGAATCTCTTTATATAGTGTAAGCCTCTAAGTCATTTTATAATGATTAAATCCTATCTTAATGAGAATGAGGCCATCTCTTTATATAGTGGAGGAGAGGCCATGTAATATATGGAAAGAAAATATTTAGGATCAATCACATATTATTTTCCTTATTTAAAGAGAAAACCAAATCCGTTATATTATATTAAATTATTTTTTGCTCAATCAAAAATAGTTTTACTAAAATAAAACAAGTGATAATCAATTCAACTTCCTTTCAGTCAATTATGATCTATTAACATTAACAAATAAAATAATAAGCAAAATTTACCTTACCCAAGAGACACGAAATATGTCTGGAATAGTATAATACAAAAATCACCTTGGTATCAATTAATCAATTTCAAGTAAGGATATAATAATTATATTAAAGGACGAAAACACAAGTCAAGAAGTATTTACACATTCTTAATATAATATATTCACAACAAGAAAAGATAAATATGTCGATGATCAATCTAAACTCAAGTAGTACTCCCAATTATTAAATAAAATTATTACCACTACTACAAGTAAAATTGCATCAATTAAAGGGATTAATGACATTATTGGAGGTAATAAAGACTAGGGAGATCTCAAGATAATTAGTGATATCATAACCATACATGTCATTTTAACGAAGAATCAACGGTCAATGTATTTGTTATTTGTAGTTTTGATGATTTGCCAACATAGGGACCTCATAAAGGTACCGGGTTTTCTACTTGAGTATTGCAGGTGTCTTGTTTGAAGTATTGCAGATGAAACAAATCCTGGGACCTAGTAGAGGTACCAGGCTCTCATGATGACGAGCCAGTCAACTGCCAGCTGGAGACGGTACAGAAAGTAGGTGCACACTTCCCGATGGCGTTAGAAAGTGTGACTTTTCCAGCCAATGGAAAAGAAGTTTAGGAAAGTGACTTGCCCATATAAAAGGCACTTTCCTAAACACTTTTCTTTAGTTTTTGCAACTTGATAAAAACTTTTCAAGAACTCTTGCAAAGGCTAATAGAAAGCAAAGGCAGAATCATTCCAAGAACAACAGCAACATCTGGAGCATTTCGTCTAGTTGTTTAGGAATTTATTCTCTTGTTCTTAAATTGTAAACCACTCCTGAATCTATAAAGGACTTGGTGTGTTGTGTTAGAAATCTAGGTTGTCCAAGTGGGATAGCTTAGTGGGTAGATTGTATTTCTACTTAGGCTTGTTGAGCAATAGAGGACTATTGTTCAACGGTTAGATTGATAACTCTTTCTTACGTTTGGTGTGATCGTGTTTCGCTTTTGCTTTTGAAGATTAGTGAAAACGATAGAATATCCTGTGAGACAGGTCGTTGTTTTACTCCCTTAAGCAAGGAGGTTTCCACGTAAAATCATTGTGTTGATTTTACTGCATTTAACTTTCTGTTTTACTCATTAGTGTAGTAAGGGACCTGGTCCTTTACTTTTTAAGTAAAGGCATACATTCTATCAGTATTGTTTAAAGTACAAGAGCTAACTTCCACACAATATTCTTGTGAAACAGACAATGCACTAAGCGATCAAGAGTAGTAAGCACATGAAGAAGACTCTTATCCAACTTTTTTATCACAAATAAATAGTTTGTAAAATTTGAAAGTCATAACTAGTAGTTCAATTTTATGACTAACAGAACTTCTACACCAAACAATCATAGAACTTTCACACATTGCATATAAGAAGAAAAATAAAATTTCTAAGATGAGATAATGATTTTTATAGAAATATACCCTGAAATATCGGTTAAATATCCGTCTTTTGACAAGTTTTAAACATCCAAAAGCTTCGCCGCAGTTCGCCTTGTACACTGTTCGGAGCTGTTGTTCCGAAATGAGAGAGGGGAGAAGAGGCATGCGTCAGGGCGCTACTGCTAGCGTCATTTGGTTGCTGGCTTCGCTGGAGAATGCAGGCTGGGGGTTGCCTTGTCGCTGCTGTTCTTCGCCGGCTGGCTGCTGCTTTTGTGCCAGAGATGGCTGCTGCTATTGTTGTTTTTGTTTCGCTGGCTAGTAATGTTGTTTCTGCTGGCTGGAGATCCTGGCTCTGCTGCCATCAGCGGAATTTATTGGTTGCTTGATTTTGCCACACTGGAGAAAGGAGAGGAGAGAAACAGAGGCAGCCAAATGCATTTGGACACGCCGCAGCTGTTGTTTTCCATGCCTTGCTACTCTCAATTGCCGGAAAGAGATAGAAGGGAGGAAAGATCAAAAGAGGCGATACAAGAGAGAGAGTCGTCGGTGGATAGAAAAGGTGGGAGAGAGGGCGGCTAGAGAGGAAGGAGAGGAAGATTTTATAAAAATGGAATAGATAGGGTTTGGATATTTTTATATCAAAAAAGAAAGAAAGGATGAATGAATCTGAACCATTAATTATTAAAGAGATGAGGAGCTGAGATTCAATATCAAAAGATGGATGCTCTTGATTATAAGATAAAATATCACATCACATTGGATTGGATTTGAATGACTAAAGTTGCAATAAAAATTAGCTGCAATTGGATTGGAAGAGTGGATATAATTGAAATACGATTTGAATTAAATAGACTAGAATTTAAAGAAATTAAAATAGAAGTCAAAAGTCATGTCTAACAGTTATGATCTAAGTCAAAGAAGTCACGAGTCATGTCTAACAGTTAAGAAAAAGTCAAAGCAAAGTTCTTAAAAGTTTTCAAGAGTCTTCAACAACATTTTAATTTTTTTTAAGACAAAACTTTCAAGTTAAGTAAAGAGTAAAGATTTTAGTTCATTTCTCAAAACTTATAAGGTGACTAAGTATTCCGTGAGAGTTTATAAATGTTTTCACAGTTGAACAAGAAAGGAAACATCAATTCCATGAGAGATTTTAAGATAAGTATTGAATAATTATTTCAACCCAAAAGAGAAGTTCCTTTAAAAACATATTAGTTAAGTAAAATTTATTGAGTATTATTGAGCACCGATATTGGGATGCGACCTTATATTTACTCAAGTCTCCAGAAACAATGAAACCATAATAGGTATTAATGGGTCATACTTTTTAGATGATCACTTAAGTTACGCTAGTATATCAACTAATTTAAATAGTTCTATGGGATGACAAAGTATAGAAACGTTCTAGACGTGGGGCAAGATGTTGTATCACCACTTAAGCTCATACTGGTGGTTGTCGCTAATATAATCTCCCACAAAAACTACGTTACTTCATTCGATAAGAAAAGTCGAGTTTTTATTGCATTTTCTTTAATGAACGATGTTTTTGCATTGTCTTACAATATTTATATATATTGCATATGTCTTTTGGCTTTATGTCGAGTTAAATTATTCATTGAAATGAGAAGAGTAAAGGTAAGTGTTACCATCACATACTTAGCTAGCTTAAGTTGTGTTTTGTTTTAAAAATCGCATGCTCTTACATTCCATGTATTGATGTCAGTTGACCTGCATTGTATTATGATGGATACATATGTAACAAGGATTGGCATCCAGCGTACTGTCAATCCAGTGAGCAAGTCAGATTTAGTTGGTGAGTCTTCTTACATTCTAGAGGACATCTTTTATCGCTTGATTTTCATTTTACAGTTGTTAGGATGATTGGGGGTCCTATCCCAACATCCCTGTTTGTTTAGAGGCTTCATATACATATAGCATGGTTCTTTAGTGTTATTCATTTTAGTTGTGAACAATTCGGACATGAGTTGCAACATTGGTTATGTATTACTTTTAAGTTATTACATGAGTTAACTCTTGTGTTTAAGTTGTTCACTGAGTAAGCCAGGATAAGGGTCTGATGTAGGCCAAAAATATCCTTCAACTGTCTGCCACACGCAGGTTTAGGCTCGGGACGTGACATTATGATATGTGAAATTATAATTCATTAAACTATGAAGTTGAATATAAATTCTTTAAATTTATAAAAATGAAATGTGTATAGATATAAAAACTACACGATACGTACTCGAAATAAACATATCTAAACATTTGTTTTTTAAAATATGCTGGACTCCTAAAATAGTAACACTTTAACATAAAATATGACAAAGGTAGTATAAATTATATATCCATAACCTAACAAGGTGATTTATTAATTTTTATAAAAAAGAAACATCAGAATTTTTAAACTTAAAATGATAGCTTCGCCTGTACCGCTATAATGACATAAGTGCTCTTTTCAAAGCCATATGAAACTAGTTGTGATTCGGTACACTTCTACCTACATAATGGTTTTAATTAACTAGGGTACGAATCGTTAAAATTTTTAAAAATAAAAATACATATTTGAAAATTATACAAAAAATATTGCAAGAAATATGGCGAATAATTCAAATATTTTGATTATTATTTAGGAGAAAACTATAGTCAATGTAAATATTATTTGTCTCCCAAATAGTAAAACATCCACAATTAAATGAGACGAATGAAGTACATAACTTTATACATTCAACTTTATGAATACGATTTTCATGCTTTTTCAATAAAATATACTTACAGGAAGCTCTCTCTCTCTCTCTCTCTCTCTCTCTCTCTCCTCTCTCTCTCTCTATATATATATATAATATATATATATATATATATATAATATATATATATATATATATAAAATTAGCGATTCAAAATATATTAAGTGGAGAATAATTTATACCTAATTTTTTGCAAGGGAGAAAAACCTAAATTCATATTGCATTCTCAATAAACATCCCATTTTTTTTATATCATCCTCGTTTTGCACTACTTGCAAACTGTTAGAAAAATATTGAACACAAATCAATCACATTTCTTTAAAAAACATAAAATTAATGAAATTATCCATGTAATGAACTAAAAAAAAATTCATGAGAGGAAAAAGAAAAGAAAAATGTTGAACCATATTCAAATTAATTGATGAAAGTAAATAATTAAATGAATAAATAAATAAATAGTTTAATCAAGAAACATAATACATACTAAGTTCATGTATAAAAGACGTGGATAACATAAACCTTTAATATGACACAAATTATATTAAAAAATCATTAGAAAGAAAGATAGAAAAAAATTAAAATTCAAGATCATTAATTCACAAGGGAAAATGATTATCAAAAAAGAAATTGTTACAATCCAGACCGTCGTAATTGACACCCACACAAACTGGGAGAACCACTACTACAATCCAAAATAAGCAACTAAACAAAAATTAAGCCAATTAAGATATAGAAGCAAGTTAAATAACTAAACAAATACAAAATTTAAATATTTATAATCCAAATGTCAATGTACCAAAAAATCTAATAAGATCCATAAGTGTAAACAAAATGAGTTACATCCCCAAACTAATAAACTATTCAACTAACTACAAAAAATGTCTAGTCAGGAAATGGTGGACATAGATGAAAGAGAATTCCATGGAAGCCCGAAATAATTCGCTCACCTTGGAATTTAAAGCAACAATCACTGATCTTCTAAGAAAAGTTTCTCAATAGTGGCGTGAAGATGCTCTGTACTCACCAAAAATAAGAGCAAGTGTTGTTTCAGAACAAAACCACAATGTACTGATAAGATCTTGCGACCATCCCATTAGTGTAACATAAGAAAGTCAATAAACACTATAATCACATGCATGTATTTCAAAATATACAACATTATCAACATGAGGAATCAACAACACATTTAACACTAATCATTATATTATTGGTCCTCACACGAATACAAAACCTAAAAAGTTAGCTTTTTGTAATGTGGCAATTCAATCCCATATTTATGCCAGAATGTGGAGATCTAATCCACTATTATGCCGAAATGTGGAAATCTTAACCAAAGTTATGCCAGAACATAGTAATTCCATCCAAAGTTATGCTAGAACATTGCAATCCGATTTTATCTAGTTATACCGCAACGTGGCAATCGATCACAACCACAAACAACAATCACAATGACAAGTATATCATCAAGATCATACGTTTACATCATGATTTCATGGAAAAATCATTCATCTATTTTATTTACAACAGTGTGATCAATATTGAAATATTCATACATATGAAAGTATCACACTAAGCAAGAACATGCATATATTACATAAACACAATATCACAACCATAACCTACCTCAAAAAAAGCTTGAAACCCGAAGGAACTTGAACCTTCCTTTTCAAATTCGTTTTGCTTGTTCATGGTCTACAAACAATCAAAATAACATGGTTTCAATAAACAATCACTAATTTCCCCAAACTATCACCATTTTATGAAACATCAATCAAAACCATGATCTCAACTAACAATTTAGCATTGTCTCCAGCAAAAAATATAGAAAGATATTATTCCCCATCATTGTTCACCAATTTCTTTATGTTCTACGGATCGAAAAATGGATTCAGCGAGTAAAAAGCTTTGTTTTAGCCTATATATGGTGAAAAACAAGTAGAATTGCCTATGGGTCGTTCTTTAGCTCGAAAGTAGAAAAGTGTCAAATAAGGTAGTTTAGGGGTTTATTAACGAAATTGAGTCGCATCTGGCCCTCTACAGTGACCCTCATCCCGCTTTAGCGACGGCGCTATAGCAACTCAAGTACCCATCAAAGAAGAACTTTTGAACCATTGACATGTTTATCTTTGTTCTTCAATTTTTGATTCCTTTGCACGCGCCCAAATCTCACTTTAGAGGCCCCGCCAGAAGTACAAAACTCCCACAACAACTGAAGAAGATGAGTTAGAGAGCCTTTTAAAAGATTCCATCATCCGTTTTTGCGACACACCTTGAACGTAAGACTCTCAGAAAATACACTCGACACTAATTTCGATTCTCACAGATCTATTCACTCAAATTGAGTTAATTAAATATATATTGCTTCATAAATGAGTTATGTAACTACTCCTCTAATCAAAATCATGAATGTTGCACCAGGTTGCTACGAGATTTTTGTACACTTTAGTGACTCAAATTTCCTCCATATCTGGACAAGGTTGGAAAATTCAAATGCTACAAAAAAAATTTCAGGCCCCAATTTTCACCTTAGTGGCATTTCAATAAAAACCGGAATATGTCGTTATTATAGATACCAATTTAACTATTACTCGTCCCAAAGTGAAAAAACATAGGGAAAATGACTAAGGAAAGAAGGACGCAGTACCTTGATTGAAGAACTGTTGAGAATACATCTCTCTCGTGCCCTTTTCGGTATCCAAAGACGATTCCTCAAAAAAAAATATGAATACATTGAACCTTCACGGACTTACTATGTTTTGTCCTCAACTTCCACACATCATGATCAAGAATTGCTACAAGTTCCTCCTCATATTGGAAGTCCTTGTCTAACACAAAAGAGTACCACTTAGTGATATAATCCCTGTCACCATGATACCTCCTCAACATGGATACATGAAATACCGAATAAACACTTGATAAATTAGGAGGTAATGCTAACCTATATGCTACTGGTCCACACAAATTCATAAAATCTCTAATGGGCCAATGTAGGTAGGACTTAGCTTAACCTTCTTACCTAATCTCATCACCTCTTTCATGGGTGATACCTTAAGAAGAATGTTCTCTCCAGTATGAAATTTAATATGTCTTGCCTTATTATCCACATACTTATTTTGTGTAGTCTTAGCTACTAAAATCGTAGATTGAATACTCCTAACCTTATCTTGATCATCCTTCACTTAATCCACCCCAAAGGTTTAACATATCCGTACTTAAACCAACGTATGAGGGATGTACATCCTCTCCCATAAAATTCCTCAAATGGTGCCATATCAATTCTTGAGTGATAACTATTATTATAAGAAAATTAACACAATGGTAACAACTTATCATAATGTCCTCCAAAATCAATCACAGATTCTAAACGTATGGATTAATGACTGTACTAAAAGTGAGTTGTGTTTCTGATTCATCCTAAAAGTTCATCCAAAACATGGAAGTCAATTAGGTACATTGATCTGAAATGATAGAAAGGGGCACTTCATGTAGCGTCACTATTTATTTCACATACACTTTTGCTAACTGTTAAACATTATAGACTATCTTTACACAAATAAAATTTGTTGACTTAGTAAATGTATCAAACACTACCCAAATAGAATCAATATTTCCCAAACTCTAGGGAAGATCAAAAACAAAATCCATGGCTATTCATTCCCACTTCCATACCGGAAATGGAATTATTTGGAGCAAATATTTCAGCCTTTGATGCTCATATATCACTTTTCGTACTTTTGAAACTTTGCGACAAACACTGCAATTTATTTAGTAATACGAACCACCAATAAATTTGCTTCAGATCTGTACACATCTTGGTCACATCCAGATGACTAGAATATCGCGAAATATGAGATTCTGCAAACAATTTTTTAATTATGTCATAAACAGGAGGAACACAAAATTCACCCTTTAAAACTAAGTATGTCATCATAATCAAGAGTTGCCTCTTGTGGCTTACCTTTCACCATTTTACCCTTGAGTTCGTTCACATTTTCATCCTCAAATTGTTTGTTCTTGACCTCTTGAATGAATAGGGCCTTAAATTCGATGTTATCTAACACCCACCCCCTTTCGAAGATGCCAAACTGCATGAACATGGACTCTAAGGTCTTAATTTATTTGGCAAGTCGCTTTGTTACACTTTAGTAAGCTAAGTTACCCATATTTTTCTGTTTTTCGACTCAAAGCATCTGCCACAACATTAGCCTTACCAAGATGGTATTGAATTATCATATTATAATCATTGAGTAACTCCATCCATCTTCGTTGTCTCAAATTCAGATCATTTTCAATGAACACCTGACGTAAGCTACAATGATCGGTAAACACTTCATACTTAAGAGTAAACACTACCGCCGCCAACTCTAAATCATACTTCGACTAATTCTTCTCATTCACCTTCAATTGATCTGAGGTATAAGTTATAACATTCTTAACCAACATAAACACAACACCCAAATCTGAATGTGAAGCATTACAACAAATGAAAAAATCACCACTTTCAACCGGTTATTCTTGAATGGGCGCGATGGTGAAGAGAGTCTTGAGATTTCGGATAATTTTCTTCACTTTTTTAAATGCAATCAAATGATATTACCTTATTCGTCAAAATAGTCAAGTGAGAAGCAATGGAGGGAAAATTCATAATAAATCGAAATAAACAGCTAGCTAGTATGATCAAACTCCTAACTTCCATCACTGATCTAGGCCAAACCAAATTATTGAATGCCTTGATCTTTTGAGAATCTACCATTACATCTTCTTTTGAAACTACATGCCACAAAAATACAATCGATTTCCACGAAAATTCAAACTTGGAAAATTTAGCATACAACTTTTACTTCCAAAGAACACCCAAAATAGTGCGAAGATGGTTGGAATGTTCTTCTTAAATTTTTGAATAAACCAAAATATTGTCAATAAATACTTTCACATACTAATCATGAAATGGTTTGAATACCCCATTCATCAAACACTTAAACATTGCAGGTGCATTGGTCAACCCAAACGACCTAAAACAAAATTCATTATCTCCATAGCGAGTTCTAAACTCCATGTTGGGCACATCCTCCGGCCTCGTTTTGAATTGAGGTAATTGTATCTTAGAGAAAATTGCTGCCCCTTAAAATTGGTTAGAGATATCGTCTATTCGAGGCAAGGGATACTTGTTCTGAATAGTGACTATATTCAATTGATGGTAATCTATACACATTCTCATGCTATTATCCTTCTTCTTAACGAACAAAAGTGGAGAAACCCATAGGGAAGCACTAGGGAAAATTAATCTCTTATCAAGAAGCTTTTAGATTTTAGCCTTAAGATCTCTTAATTTTATCGTAGCCATGTGATATGGAGGGATAAAAATGGGGGGCGTATTAGGATCAAAATGAATGCAAAATTCTATATCTCTATATGAAGAATGTCATCCAAGTCATTTGGAAACACATAAGTAAAATTGGACATCACAAGAATTGACTTAATAGATGGACCTTCAATCTCAACATCCTTAATATGAGAAAAATAAGTCAAGCATCCCTTCTTTACTAATTTACTAGCCCAAATGGAGGATATAACATTAGCTTGCTTAGGCTATTACACCCCTTCCCACTCTAACTTTTACCTTACAAGAATTTTTAGAGTTACAAAATTGGTATTAAAATTAAGCACAATATAATAGGATGACAACAAAGTCATGCCTAAGATTATGTCAAAGTGAATCTATCCAGAATTACGTAATAAGACCAAGACTAATATCCCCTAAGCAAAATATGGAAAGTACGATTTACATGGGTAACTATGACTGACTCTCCAACGTTTGTAGAAACATGAATAGTGGCCTCAAGTACATCACAACCAATATCAAACATGGAAGCAAATCTCATGAATACATAAGAATAAGTAGTAATCGGATCAAACAACACGTTAGCCATCAAATCACACACAAGAATAGTACATGTGATCACCGTACCAGACACTTCTTCCTAATTGTTGCCACGAAAAGCATAACGTTGAGCCCTATCATAATTATGAGCTACTTCCCACCCTTATTGTCCATTGCCACTGCCTCGACCACGATTTCTTCTACCTCCATGGTCTCATCCTACCTTGTGGATGCCATTTACCATTATTACCATTCCCAGCTGGTACCACTACTTTATATAGCTGCTCCACGGACTCTAGTACATACGGATGGGGGAAATCCATTTCTCTCCTCATATGTCCAAGTTTTCCAAAATTATTGCAAATACGATCAAAGGATGGTCTACTCCCCATCAAAGGTTCAAGTCCATGGCTACCCTAAAAATTATAAAATGGAGTCACCGAGTAGTTACCTATATAGTCGGGCATTTCAAAGTGAACTGGCTTTGCTGCTAATGTTGGTTGACTGGAGCCTCTAGAATATGAGCACTGAAAATTTCACAAATTCTTAGCTCTCTTACACAATGCCTTAGACTGACTGTCTAGTCTGGCGCCTCCTTTTTCTAAACATAATATTTCGCATCATTAAAAATTCTCCTGACAGAATTCATATGAACAGGTAATATAACTCAGAATTCAATCCCCAATAAATAACAAGATACTCTCCACCTTTGTATTCATAAACTATATAGCATATATTCCTCATGAGAAGCCACAAATGTACCACCTTGCTATAAGGGCAATGAACTTGTATTTCTTGCGATCCCTAGATGTTCTAGGCACATATTTTTAGTCCAAAAAAAAGAGCAAGAAACTAGGTAAAATTGAGTGGAGGAAATGTAGAAGATGTGCACTCCATATGAGCTATAACCATTTCTTGGTCTCACCGTAATGTTTTAAGGGAAAGAAGTCTACCCTATGTTAGTGAACAAGAATATAAACTAATAAAAATCTTCAGTTTCAGAACCCTTAATTACCATTATCTTATGCTTTAAGAACATAGTCAACATATGATGCTCATTACCGGTCATATCAGGACGCAGAAGATGAGGAGGAGGTTTGATGCTAGTGATGAGAATGTCAAGGAGATGGGAGGTGGCTTAGATAACATTCGGCAAAGGTGGATGCACATGTGGTTTTGATTAGAACCTTGAGTTACAGATGGCGTAGTTGTCTACTAATGTAACCCATGACAACCAGGCACTCTTCCTAAAATCACTATCCAAAATCCTAACATTGAAGGCGCATGTCAGTCATTACTCGAGGTGTAAGCAGACCATTGATCCACCTATGACATCTGTAGTAGAATATGATATGTGAAAAGATAATGAGGTAGTAGAAGCTAGTGAAGAAATGGTGGACAACACGAAAAAAGAAGCAGAGGTATCTCACAAAGTGATCCCCATTCCTAGGCCTTCACCATCATTCCATTAGAGACTAGTGAAAAAGACTGTGGATTGTAAATACCACTGATTTTTCATTATGTTGAAACAATTTCTATCATTGTACCCTTGGTATAATCTTTAAAAAAATGCCAGGTAATGTTAAGTTTATGAAGGATATGGTCACAAAGAAGAGATCGGTGCGTTTGAGGACGATGACAGAATGCAGCATTGTACTGCTATTACTACAAGGTCTATTGTCCAGAAGAAGGAAGATCCTGGCACTTTCACTATTCCATGTACAATTGGGTTGCTACACTTTGCAAAAGCACTATGTGATCTTGGTGCAAACATAAATCTCATGTGTATTTCCTTTTAGAAGATGTTAGGCTTGGATGACCCAAATCCCATTAAGAGTAGGTTACTGACGGTCGATCGAACGACACAGAGTCACATTAGTTTACTCCATAATGTGCTTTTGAAAGTGGACTCATTTATATTTCCATCATATTTTGTGATTCTTGACTCTGAGGTATCGGGCGTGCGTTGGTTGATATGCAAATATGGAAAAAATAAGTTTAGGTTGAATAATGAAAAAGCAACACTCAATATATGTAGGCCGATGAAGAAAAGTGGTGAGCTCGAAAAGCTATCTGTTATATCTTACAAGGTTGAGAGTGTATATGAGGTACAAATTTAAGAGCGACAAGGTGTCGAGGCACTAGTGGCACTGATCATATGTTTTGACAGTGATGGTATTAAAGAGTATGGTCTTTGGTGACTGCTCTTGAACAAAAGGAATATCGGTCAAAACAACAGAAATTGGAGTAGGATATAAAGCATTTTAAGTCTCCCTCCCCCCCCCCCGCAACAATCTATTGAGGAGGCCCCAAAATTAGAGCTTAAGTCTCTACTACCTCATCTAAGGTATGTGTTCTTGGGTAGAGATGACTCTTTTTCGGTGATAATTGCAGAAGATTTGCATGAACAATAATTAGAGGGTTTAGTTGCAGTATTGAAAAGGTTCAAACAAGCCATCGGTTTTACTATTGCAGACATTATTGGGATGCCCCCCGGTATCTGTTTGAATAAAATCTAATTCATGCCTGATAAAAAAACAAAGTATTGAGCACCAAAGAAAGTTGAATCCACCTATGCCAGAGGTAGTGAAAAAGGATATCATCAAGTGGTTGGATGCTAGAGTCATTTATCCTACTGGAGACAGTAGTTGAGTCTGTCTACTTCAGTGTGTACCTAAGAAGGGTGGGATGACAGTGGTGCCCAATGAGAGGAACGAGATTGTTCTTAATGCGGCCAATGACTAGATGAAGAGTTTGCATGGATTCTCGGAAGTTGAATGCAAAGACTAAAAAGAACCTTTTCTGCATGTCTTTATGGATCATATTTTAGATAGACTCGCAGGCAAAGGGGGTTATTGTTTAATTTTATGCCTATTTGGGATACAATAAAATCTCTATTGCCCTTGAGGATCAAGAAAGCACCAATTTCACTTCCTCTTATGGGACATTTGCCTTCAAAAAGATGTTGTTTGGGTTATGTAATGCACAATCCACCTTTGAGCATTGTATGATGTCGATGTTTTGTTATATGGTAGAGGAAACTATTGAGGTGTTCATGGATGACTTTTCTGTGTTCGGTGACTCTTTTGATCGATGTTTGAGTAATCTGGTTGAGTTTCTCAATAGATGTGAAGATGCTAATCTAGTGCTAAATTGTAAAAAATGTCACTTTATGGTAAAGGAAGGTATAGTTGTTGGCCATCGCATCTCAGAGAAGGGGATAGAGGTTGATCTAGCTAATGTGGAAGTGATAGAGAGGATTCTTCCACACATTTATGTAAAACGTATGAGAAGTTTAATTGGACATGCAGGCTTTTACCGGAGGTTTAAGGATTTCTCAAAAATTACACATCCTTAATGCAAACTGCTCAGGAAGGAATGTAAGTTATACTTCGTTGAATCCTGTCTAAGAGCATTTGGAGAGTGGAAGGACATGTTGATGTCCGCGCCTATTTTATTTAACCATATTGGTGTGATCCATTTTAAGTAATATGTGATGCAAGTAGTGTTGCCCTTGGTGTGTTATTGGTACAAACAAGAGATACAATCCTTCACCTAATTTCCTATTCCACTAACTCCCTAAACAAAGTTCAAAATAACTACATAGTAACTGAATAGGAGCTTCTTGCAGTGGTTTTTGCGTTGGAAATATTTAGCCCCTATTTTCTTTGCACGAGCATTATAATGCATACAAGCCACTCCGCTTTGAGGTACTTGATGGAAAAGAAGGATATGACTCCAAGGTTGATTAAATGGGTTTGCTGCAGCAAGAGTTCAATTTTGAGGTACAAGATAGAAATGGGATTGAGAATCAAGTTGCAGACCATTTTTCTAGATTGGAGGATGATGCTATGCGAGAATTCGAAGAAAAGTCTGAAATTGATGATGCATTTCCAGATGAATATGTATTGCTAACCTCTCAAGATCTAATCCCATGGTTAACAGACTTTGTGAAGTATCTGGCGAGTGACTTGGTTCTGTTGGACTTGACTTTCCATCAGAAGAAGTAGTTCATTCATGATGTGAAAATAATCTTTATGGATAATACTTACTTAACAGAGTTGTGCCAACGTGATTATTCAGCGTTGTGTAATAGAGGTTAAGATGTTGAGTATTTACGAGGCATGTCACTCCTCGCCTCATGGTGGGCACAATAGTGGCATTCAAGCTACGCATAAGATATTGTTTTGTGGGTACTATTGGTCAACCATTCACCAAGATGCTGAAGAGTTTGAAAAATCATTTGATCGGTGCCAACAAGATGAGGAATTTCAAAGAGGTAAGAACTTCCCTTGAATCCTATTCTAGTGATTGAGTTTTTTTTTATGTATGGGGCATTGATTTTAAAGGCCCATTTGTGAGTTCTCATGGGATGAAGAATATAATTGTAGCGGTCAAATATGTGGCAAAATGGGTGGAAACAATTGCGCTTCCTAACAATGAACGGATGAGTGTCATCACGTTTTCAAAAAATAATATATTTTTTAAATTTGGCACAACCTAGGGCAATTATTAATGTTGGTGGCTCTCACTTCTGTAATAAATTGTTCAAAGGGATATTGGACATATATGGTGTTTTCCATGATGTAGCTACTCCTTACAATCCATAGTCTAGCGGGAAAGTTGAGGTGTCCAATAATGAGATCTAGCATGTTCTAGGAAAAACGGTAAATGCTAATAGAAAGGTTTGGTCAAGGAGGCTTGATGATGCTCTTTGGGCCTACTGCACTGCATACAAGACTCTTATAGGTATGTTTCTATACCAACTTGTATATGGGAAGGCTTGTCACTTGTAAGTCGAGCTAGATCACAAGGTAATGTGTGAAATGAAGAAAATCGAAATGGATTGGACTGAAGCGGAAGAACAAAGACTTAATGGGTTTAATGAGTTTGATAGTTTTCGCCTCAAGGCTTATGGAAGTTCAGCCATATACAAAGAGAAGATGAAGAAGTATCACGACAGAAGAATCAAAAAAAAGAGTTTGCGGTTGGTGATTTGGTGCTTCTATTCATTCTAGGCTACACTTTTTCTAGAGAAACTCTAGTCCAAGTGGACAGGGCCATTCCTTATCACTAATGTGTTTCCACATGAAGCGGCCGAGTTGAAGAATAAGGAGGTCGCAAAGTTCAAACTCAATAGGAAATGAATAAAGATATACTTGGGGCATGCTGAGAGTGTTCATGAACTGTTTGAGGCCTATCATCTTGATAAAGTCTGAGTTATCAAGGGTCCTGTGTTGTTCAGCGACATTGAATCAAGCACTTCTAAGAGGGTAACCCATGGTGTATTCTCTAGCAAACGATAGGTTTTGTTTTCCTTCTAGGAATAGTTGTACTTTTGTTTTGTTTTATTTTAGTCATATTTATTTTTTGCTTGTGTACTGGTTTTGGCTATAGAAAGTGTCTATAAAGACACAAGATGGCCTAATAGGTGTTACACGTGCAGAGACCAAAGCAAAAATCTACAGGAAATGGGGCTGGTAAAGAGGTTTACAGACCCCATCGACGAGTCGTCGTTCCATTTACAAATCGTCGATGGGGTCCGTAGAACCTATGTATGTTTCATAAATTTTCTAAATCTAGAATTAATCTATGGTCCCAGTTGACGGATCGTCGACGAGGTCTCGTAAGTACAAATCTGCAAGTAACCAGACCTGACCCGACCAATAATATTAAAAGACGTAACCGTTAAAATTTATTCCCTCTTCCATTTATTTTTAAGTTCCATTCCATAACAATTTATTTTCTTTATTTCCTTTCTATTTCATTAATAAGATACCTTTGCAATCCTCACATCACTCCCAGATAAGAATACTTACTTCCCATTTTTGTCAAAATCTCTGTTCTTCATTTTTCTTCTTCTGAAGTTCGAGCTCGAATGCGTAGGCTGATGATTGAATATTCATCTCACAACCATAATACTCCCAACTTAAGGTACTTCGATTTTCCTTAACTTTGAGTTCTCATTTATAGTACTTTACAGAAATCCGGAAGTGGATCTTGACTTTGGAACTAATTATGTGAAATTGCATGCTAAAACTTGTGTACTCATGTCCCTCGCAGTGATTGAATGTGGTTGTGTAGTCTATTAAGTCTATCTAACAAGTGGTTGTCTATGTCTTTATGATTTCCAACATACGGTTTTCCTGCGACTAAATTTGAATAATAATTTTATGAAAATAAAACCATAGGAATGACGAACTCGTCTTGAGTACGTTAAAATTACCTGTCTAAACTTGATTGTGTAAACACTTGTCTAAAAATTGTACGTTGGAAAAAAATGACTTGAAATTTGTCTCAGGCAAACAGTACCAGACCCCGTCTATGGATCGTCGATTGATTGATGGGCCATAGATGAGGCCCGTCGAGAGCATCAACCTAGAAAATTCTTTGTCTTGAACGACAAAAGTGGACTACGGTCCATCGATTGATCGAAGGACAGTTCTGCACGTCCGTCATTTCAATCAATGAACCTATTTTAACTAACTTATAAAATAAATATAATGTTAGATGATGGAACTAGACTATGGTTTGTCGATTAATCGACAGACCGTTTTGCACGTCCGTCGTTTCTAACTAAAAAGTTTGATTTTTCCCTAATTGAATAATTTTATGTTTCAAACAATGGACCCCATCAACGGATCGTCCTTTTCATGATGGACTGTCGATGGTGCCCGTCGATTTGAATATGCATAGCTGAACTTTGTTGTTCATTTTTCAAATTGACTTCGCCCGTGGTTTTTAGAGTGTGTAGTAATGCTGAGTTAAGACTAACAATTACTGTACAGCTACAAATGGCTCCCTACAAACATATCTACGCATCAAGGGGAAAATCCAAGTCTATTTACCCATCTCTTCGGATTATGAATGAGTAGATAAGGAGAAAGAGCGACCTACATCCCTCCAGGTATCCCAATGCCAACGTCCGATGCATGAGTCACAAGGGGTACCCCCAGAAGGTAGTTCCTGGCATAGTCACTGCCTCCCTGTCTGATGAAGAGCGCATCCTGACAAGTTCATCGTCCAGGGCTGCCTCTAGTTCGGAAGGAGTCTAAGCATCAGGCTCCGAATCTGCTTTCACCTTAGGGTCGGCCCAATCCTCTTGGTCAAATGTAGTCACTTCCTCCAGTTCCGTCATTGATGGAGACTCTAGGTAAGAGGGCCACTACAACCAAGTCTCGTCTAATGAGGCTACCAACTAAAATTGTGCACTTTCACCTCGAGAAGATGACCCTACACCTGATATTAAGGAACCAAACCGGTGCTGAATCGAGGGTTAGAACTAGGTATACAAGGATACAAAAATGTTAAATTAAAAGGGAGTGACGACCCATTGGTGATAGTGGAGCGTCGAGTTCTCACACGGACTTTGCACACGGTCCTGAAGGTGCAAAAACTATTTAACCTGCACAAGTTTTACTGGATTGCTCAGAGTTTGAGCACCTATAGTAAGGAGATAGTAAGGGAGTTCTATGCCTCTTATGTTGAAACTCTACGGAGATCCATAGACAGGTGAGAGAAACCTGCAAAAACAGGACCTCTCACCTTTGTATCATCCGTGACTTCTTGGTTGATAGCTCCAATGTCACCATTCACCATATCCCATACAACCTCACCACTGAAACACAATGGGCCCCAACTACTCCAAAATGTGACTACAAGTGGGAGACTGTAAAGAGTGGTGCATTTTAGAGGACCGCAAAACAGTGAGAGGTAGTTAAGAAATGTTTAGCGCAATATATGGCGACCAAAGGTGAGAGGGAAGACTGGGCATTAGATCTCCAAGGGATAATCAAGAAGACGACCCTCACCTTTGAGGCCAAAGCTCTTTTTGTTGCTGGTCTGACATCTACTATCGCCCAGAAATAATAATAATGTCCTTACATGAGATAGATCATTGTGGAAGATAGACTTCGCTTCAGTGTTGACTGCGGTCATCCATAAGGGGGCTTTTAAGACCTTTACAACTTACACCTTTGCTTGTATTATCCTCCAGTTGTGTAAGGAAGTCGGAGTGACAATTTGGCACTGTGACAGACTACATAGATCAACACGAATAGTCAATATAGGCCTCATAGAGATGCCTCCTTTGAGCTAGAATCTGGTGGACACTGTGGAGCTAGCCACGCCAAATTATAACCTACTAACACCACCCCGGATGATTCAATTCATGCTGCCAGTCAGGCCCCTAGCTCATCCTTATACATGCCCCCATCAGCAACATTGGTCCCTTTAGCACCGGTCAAGAATTTAGAGGCCCAGATGGCCACCCTCCTCCTCTACATGCAAACTTGGATGAAGAAATCCATCACATAGGCTGATCACCAAATAGTGAAGAGGGTTGCCCTGAAAACCGAAAAGAAAATTCATGAAATTCACAAACGCCTCGATGCGTTTGAGATGCGTGTGCAAGCATGACAAGCCCCTATCATAAACCTCACTACTATTTAGGATGTGGTTGCTAATTTGCGAGATAATGTGGATGCTATCTTGGAGGTGAGGAGGACTAAGTGGAAGAGTGCACCAATCGATCTAGGAAAGGACATATAGATAGAATCCTTGTTCAAACCCTCTGTTCATCCACCATCAGAGCCACGTGTTCATAACAAGAGGCACCGCTCCATCCCCACTACTGATGCCAGTGATGAGAACCCTGTGAACAAGTGAGAGAGGACGGACTTAAAGTATGCTAGGAGGGACTCTTTGATCGATAAGGAGGTTTCCAAATATGAGAATGAGATTTGGATGCTGGGTCATCAAACTCTATACTAGTGACCGGTATTGATCTTGTGTGTTGTGAGAAACAAGCTCTAAGATGGTGCGGAGATTGATGTGGACACGACTAATGGTGACGTAAGTGCTGATCTTGTGGGTTCCGATAAACCAGACCCAGCCACATATTGATAGTTTGTTGGCACTATGCGCCTCAGGTTCGCTTCACCTACCACCCTGTACTTAAGGTTTTTAATGCATTGGGGACAATGGCATGTTCTCTATGTTGGGATAGGATAAATGGAAAGTGAATAAAAGGTTTAAGTGCGAGTATCCTAACTAAGAATCCTCTCTTACGGTTTCTTGCCTGTGATCTATTTCCCAAGAGGCTGTTTAATTTTCTGTTGAACCGGCATGTCGTAGTTTTTACAAAGTAGAAAATCATGAAAAATGAAGCACGATGGCTAATAAAATGATACCCTTATCAGGATGGTGCTTGCATGTATAGGTGAAAACAAGTTGAATGTGTTGGCTCTAAGCATAACTTAGATAGACACCCACTGCATCACCTCTAACTAACACCAAAACTGGGAAAGCTGATAATCTGATAGTGTAATGATGCTATGATACACTCATTTTTACTTCTCGAAATGAAGTAAAAGTGGTCGCATCAAGTATAGAACCGAACTAGTGAGGTTGGGATCATTCACACGAGGAAAAAGGTTCAAACTTAACTTTATTCTATTATTACTTCTATTTAATCAATTATTTCCTGAAAACAAATAACTAAATAAGGATTTTGATTAGTGAAATAAATTATCTAAATTAAAGTAAGCAAGTGAAAGGTTCATGCATTGGAGTTTAATCAAGTAATGAGAATAACTAGGGCCTAAGTGTTCCCCACATGCTTCTAACTCGATAATTCTAGATATAACAATTCTTTCCTAGTATCTTGCATGCAAAGTGATAAGTTAGGTATCTCTAAATAATTGTTAAGGCATCTAGAGAATTTCACTTTGCACAATGGTCCGGCTACGTGTGTTGCTTCACAAAACCTTATCTTTAACTCATATTAAGCATCATATTTGATATTTGACTAAATTGTTACTTCGTACCAACCGACACTAGCCTATTAGATAGTATACACTAAATCTATGTTGATAATTCTTTTCCTATTAACTAGATCCTTTGTTTGGCAAGTAGCAATAAGGAGAGTTATAATGTTGTCCATCCGTTAAAAAGACTTCTAAGCGAAAGAATTATCAATACATGCAAGACATTATTCTAGAATCGTTATTTTAGCTAGGTTTTACCTTGTTATATACCCAGGGTTCCCATAACCCGAGTTATGGAGTTCAGCTCCCATGCTAATAATCACACAATTCATAATAATAATGTAAGAATTCATGCACTTACTTTGATAAGAATGAACAAAATCAAGAAATTTACTTGAATAAATCACAAAACACCAATAAGTGATTCCAGAAAAGTAATATCTAATCCCAAAATAGAAAGTTCAATACTAAGACAATAAAACTGAAATTTATCCATGAGTCTAACCCAAAAAACGAGGTTTCTTGGACAATTTATAAGAAACAAAACCTAATAAAAGAGGGAAATCTAATTAAGGAAAATATGCACAAAACGCATCTGAGTCGACGACCCTCGTGACGGACCATCGTGGATACAAGGGACCCTCGTAGTCTTCTGTTGCTCCATACTTTGCTCTTTTTCTCCTACTTTTCTTCATCAAATCTTTGTTTCCCTCGATGGACAAGTGTGACAGACCGTTGCAAGCACGACAATCCGTCGAGGGGCTCTGTTTCACGACACTTAGAATCTTCTAAAGTTGGGTACTGGGACTACTCTCTTTTAGCATTGACGAATGTGCAGGACGGACCTTCGTGGCTTTGACGGTCCATCGTGAGATTCCGTAGTCCCATACTTTGTAAAAATTCCCCAACTTCCTTCAGCAACAATTATATTCTCACAACGGTTGACCCCTACGGACCGTCATAGTCACGATAGACCGTCGTGGGGTCCGTAAGAGGTCACTTCTGCAATTTCACCTCAAAATCTTTGCATTCTCCTTTGGACATATTTCATTGAAATAAATAGAAAAATACATCAAAAATCAATATAAAAAGGCTTCCGACACACACTAAACTAAAGGAAATGGATTTAAAGTACCGTGAAGTCATGGTACATCAACACCCTCAACTTAAGTTAGTTGTTTGTCCTCAAGCGACGCGCTATGACTCACTATAAAATATTTTTCCAAGAGTATCCGTATTTTAGATTTCGCAATCATTTGGATATCAATCCTGATAATTCTCATTATGTTCATGCATGCTATCACTATTAGGATTGAATTATGTAGATCAGACGATGACAAAGTCACCGCAAAGTGACACCTATCCTCTTCTATCTCACACTTAGTTGCTAATTATTCCGGTGATATCCACATTTTTCACATAATATTTACAGTTTGAGTATAAGGATTACTTTTCAACACTCGCTTTCAGAACAACTTCACAACTCATTTACACATATTGTCATAGGCTTGCCCTAATTTTCATGGCTTTAAGTTCTCCATAAAAACTCTTAGGATCACAATAGGACTTTCTTAGCTTGTAACATAGGCTCAGGGTAAGGTAAGGTATATTTAGGTATATTGTAGATACTTGTGCCCTCCTTGACATATCGGCTAAGAATCCTACCTTTTTATCCTTTTATTTCGCCCTATTTCTCAATTTTCTTTCACCTTGATATTTTCCATTTCTTCTCCTTATGTGTAAGTGACTCTTCTCTTTTCTTTTGTTTATTTTGTTTTTACTCTTGTGTTACTGTTGTTTTGTTTTTTCTTGCTATTTATTTTTTCAACCCCACTTTCCTGATTATTCCCCATATAAGCCACCCCCAACTCATGGATTTTTAATGAGTTAAGGTTCACAATACCCAAGATTGAATCAGGGCCACGACAAGGTTGTTTTCTGCATAAGCCACCCTCAACTTATGCATTTGGCATAAGCTGAGGTTCACATGTCCAAGGAGGTACCAGGGCCAACACATTGTTCCCAGCGAAGATCAAATGGGGTGAAGAAGAAAGATCTATTTTAAGCTCAAACTATTTGTATCAATAAGGAATTACTTTATTTGCTTATTGTTGTTATTTTAGGCTAAAGATTGACTATTTCTAACAAGGGACTATGATCCTTTCCTAATTGTCTATTACGACTTACTTTTAGTAAGACTAACAAGGAAAGTTCTAGCTCAGTACCAATGGTGGAATATTCAAATTTTCCTCTCTCACTTGACATATCATTACTCTACCAGATTATAAGACCTAGTTTGAATCATTAGATTTAGGGTCATGTCGTAGTGTATCTCTATGTCATACTTAGAGCCACACATTTATAAGTTACTATGCCTAGTCATGCATCCTTTCCACTACATCAGGATATCATTTTTATTATAGCCATCATGCTTCAGAGTTATACTATGTACACAAGATATAGACATGCCGGTTCAACAATAAGTATAATCGTGAGTTGGACTACTCAGACTTCACCTAGCACTCACTTTCCATCTACCCCACCCCCAAAAAAAAGACATGCAATTTTTCCCAATTCATAAAAGAGTCTAAAGTAATAGAGTAGTAGGTGAAGCAACCTTAGCCGCAAAGCGCTGGCGATCAACAACTTGGTAGGTCCGGTGTCCCATTTACGGGTTTTGACACGATGAGTCCTTGGCGACAGTTCGTCGTAGGATCAATAGTCCATCAAGGGGGTCCGTCATGCGTGCCCTAACTTAGAAAAATTTGAAAAATATACCTGGGCACGACGGATGCTTGCGACGGTCCGTTGCAAGCTTAACGGTCCATCGATGGGTGCGTCAAAGGGTGCTGCAAATCATTTTTTGCTGATTTTCTGGTGATGTGATACCTATAAATTCAACACCTATTAAACTATTCATTTTGTATTTTTTTGATATTTTTTTTTGACACGGACCCTAAACTATGCCATAGACAACACTTCTAACAAAGAGAAAACGAATATTTAGACGGGAGGTTTAAGGAAATAAAAACAAAAAAACATGCAACTATAACTAAAAAAACGAAAAACCTATAGTTGGCTAGAGGAAACATATTGGATTGCCTCATAACAAGCAATTAATTTAACGTCGTGGCACAACGTAGGACACGTGATTACTCAGACTTAATCAAGATGGTATGCCTCAATCACTTCATTCGCCGTTTTGGTGTGCCGAGATAGATTATGATTCGTTGTCCGTTCACCTTAAACTGCACACCCTCCTTGTTCTCCAACTCAACCGCTCATGAGGGAATAGTTGGGTGATCAAGTAAGGACCAGTCCTTTTGGACTTGACTTTTCCCAGAAACAAACGCAACCTGCAATTAAATAAAAGCACCAAATCCCCAATCATAAAATTGCGTTTCTCAATCCTTTGGTCATGTTACTTCTTCATCTTTTCTTTGTAGAGGGCTAAACTTTCATAATTTTTTGGCAAAATTCATCAAGCTCATTCAGCCCATTTAACCTCTGTTCAACAGCTTCATTCCAATCCATTTTCAACTTTTAAATTGCCACAAGGCTTTATGCTCTAATTCAAATGGTAAGTGAAAAACCTTCCCATATACAAGTTGGTGTGAGGAGATACCTATGGGATTCTTGTATGCTGACCGGTAGGACCATCATCAAGCCTCCTGGACCAATCCTTTCTACTAGCATTCACCGTTTTTGACAAAATTTGCTTCATCTCCTTATTTAACACCTCAACTTGACAACTAGTAAGGATGTTAAGGAGTGACATCATTATGGCGAACCCCATATTTCTCCAATAATCCCTTATTCAATTTGTTGCAAAAGTGGGATCCCCCATAAAAAATAATATCCCTTGGGGTGCCAAATCGGAAAAATATATTCTTTTTCAAGAACGTCGTGAGACTCTTCCCTTCATTATTTGCTAGTGAGATAGTTTCTACCCATTTAGACACATAATAGACCGTTAATAGAATGTAATTCATCCTATGAGAACTCACAAAAGGACCTATAAAGTTAATACCCCACACATTAAATAGATCAATAAAAAGAATGGGATTTAAAGGGAGATCTTGATTTCACGATATGCCACAATCTCTTTGGCATCGATCACATGCCTTAGCGAACTCATGTGCATCTTGGTGGATAGTTGGACAATAGTAGCTACATTGCAAGATCTTGTGAGCAGTCAAAAACACTCAACATCACAACTTCTAGCACACAACGCCGAATAAGCCCATCGGCACAACTCCTATACAAGTATGACTCATCCCAAAAGAACTTTTTAACATCATACATGAACTTTTTCCTTTTATGCATGGAAAAGTCTGGTGGGACGATATTGCTAGCCAGATAATTCACAAAATATGCAAACAATAGAATAAAGTCTTGAGAGGCGGCCAATACATGCTCATCGGGGAAAGTATCATCACTTTCAGTCTTATCCCTCAACTCTCTCATTGCTTCATCTTCTAAATGAGACAAGTGATCAGCAACTAAATTTTCGGTCCCTTTTCTATCAATCACCTCAAATTCAAATTCTTACAATAGTAATACATAACAAATCAATCTCGGCTTTGCATCCTTCTTTTCCCTAACATATCTCATATCAGAATGATTAGTATGCACATTTACCCTACTGCCAAGCAAATAGAAGAGAAATTTCTCAAATGCAAAGACTACTGCAAAGAGCTCTTGCTCAGTCACGTTATAGTTCTTTTGGGCTTCATTTGGGATTTACTACCATAGTCAATGGGGTGAAGGATTTTGTCCCTTCTTTGCCCTAATACCACACCAAGAGCAACCCCACTAGTATCACACATTACCTCAAATGGGTTGCTCAAATCTGGTGAAATAATGATAGAAGCAGACACCAACTTTTCTTTCAACTCACCAAATGCCTTCAGACAGGATTCATCAAAATAAATTTACAATCTTTCTCAACCAACATGCATAAAGTATGCACAATTTTTTTTAAAATCTTTGATGAACCTACGGTAAAAATCTGAATTCCCAAGAATGCTTCTCACACCTTTTACAGAGATAGGTGTGGGAACTCTCTCTATTACCTCGACTTTAGCTTGATCAACCTCTATACACATTGCTGAAATGTGATGCCCCAATACAGTACCCTACTTCACCACGAAATGACATTTTTCCCAATTTAGTACTAGATTGCACTCTTCACACCTCATAAAAACCTCATACAAATGACTCAAACACCACTCAAATGAGTCACCAACCTTCGAAAAATCATCCATAGACACCTCAATAGTGCCCTCCTTCATATCAGAGAATATCGACATCATACATCTCTGAAATGTGGCGCGTACATTGTACAATCCAAACGACATTCTCTTGAACGGAAAGATCCCATATGGACAAGAAAAGATGGTCTTCTCTTGATCTTCCACTGCAATAGAAATCTGATTTTACCCAGAATAACCATCAAGAAAACAGTACCACCCCTTTACGGAAAGTCTATCCAATATCTTATCTATGAAGGATGTAGAAAAATGGTCTTTTTTGGTCCATGCATTTAATTACCGGTAATCCATACACACCCTCAACAAGTAAACGGTCTTATTGGAACAATCTCATTTTACTCACTAGGGACCACAATCATTCCCCATTTCAGAGGTACACACTAAACAGGGCATACCCAACTACTTTCAGCGATTGGATATATCCCTCCGGCATCCAACTACTTAATAATTTCCTGCTTCACTACCTCTTGCATAGGTGGATTTAGACGTCTTTGATGCTCAATAATTTGCTTATGATTGGGCATGAGTTGGATTTTATGAGAAAAAAATACCAGGAGAGATCCCAATAATATCCGTAATAGTCCACCCAATAACTCTTTTGTACCTTTTTAACATGTTCACCAAATTCTCAACTCGATGCTCATTCAAATCTGATGCAATAATAACCGACAAAGTCTCATCTTTTCCCACAAATACATACCTCAGATGAGGTGGTAGAGGCTTAAGTTCTAATTTTCGAGCCTTTTGAATACACGGTTTCACGGCTGTAGATTCGTGATGTTGCATATCTAACTCAAATTTATTTGGTGTAAAATGAACATTACCTCGATCAAGTGTCGCAACCAATGACCCATACTCTTCTATGCCATCACTATCAACATTCATGATCACTGCCGCCATTGCTTCTCCACCCAGACGCTCTTCAATTTGTTTCTCATCTGACTCTTTAACTCTGTAGGATATAGTAGATACTGATTGGAGATGACCAGTTTTCCTCATTGACCTACAAATGTTGAAGGTAACTTCTTCATTGTTCTACCGGAATTTCATCTGCCCCCTTTCCATATCAACCAAGGCTCTACCCGTAGCAAGGAATGACTTCCCAAGAATACTAGGCACCTCAAAATCAACCTCACAATCAAGAATCACAAAATCAGCCGAAAATATAAATGACTGCACTTTTACTAGCACATAATAGAGTATATCAATAGGCCTTTTTACTTTTTGATCCGCCGTCAGTAGCTGCATAGCAGTGGGCTTTGGGTCACCCAAACCCAATTTCTTATAAATCGAAAGAGGAATGAGATTTATGCTTGCCCAAAGATCCCATAATGCTTTATCAAAATTTAATGACCCGATTGTACAAGGAATAGTGAAAGCACTCGGATTATCTTTCTTTTACTCTAGAGATTTTGTTGCAATAGGAATACAGTGCTGCATCTATCATCATCCTCAAATAAGACTGATCTTTTTTCGTAACCAAATATTTCATGAACATGACATAATTGGGCATTTATAAAAGAGCTTCAACCAAAGGGACATTGATAGGAACCTGTTTAAACATCGTTATAAAACATCGATATTTACCATCCTCGATTTTTTTAATAGCCTTTGTTGGAAAGGAGGTGGTGGTCTAGGAATGGGGTCACCGTATCATCACCTCTTATCACCTTTTCTACACCAGACGGAAAAGGTGGGTAAATGGTTTGCTTCCCCCCCCCAGAGAGTAGTGATTGACATACAATGCCCATCATTTTTTGGTTTTTGGACAATGTTGCTAGGAAGAGTGACCGATTGTCGTGTGTTAATAGTTGCAGACAATTGGGCCATTTGCAACTCAAGATGCATAATCGAGATTGCATGTGTATCAACTTTCTGCCCTATACCCTCTAAGTCATTCCTTAACTCTTTAGTGTTCTCATCATTAGCATCGAACCTCCTCCTCATTTTATGCATCATATCCTCAACTCGTGCCATACTACCTCCACCATCCCTACGAGCAACTTCATGATTTTGATGTGGAACATAGGGCCCACACCTATCATATCTGTTACCATAGTTATCCCGTTTGAAGTTGTTGTCGGGGTTGTAATTCTAATCTCGGACATAATGAACCTCGCGGTTATAATTACCATAGTTCCAACCTTGGTTTCCTTGACCTTGGCTCCAATTCTCTTTATTGGAGCCTTGGGCGTTCGGTCGGAAATCCCGCGTCTGATCATTTACCGCATAGGATTCCTCCTCTTAGTAATATTCATCATTTGGTGGTGATGGTTTAGACAAATAATTCACCGCATTTACCTTTTCTGCATCCCCAACAACATGTTTCAACACAAATTCAAGCTCAGTTCTCATTTGAGCCATATCCTCACGAAGATCATCTGCGATTGAGTTGTATGTAGATTGTACTGCGAAGGCGTTTCTCCCAGTATCTGACTTCCTAGTACTCCAAGCTTTATTATTGCGGGAGATTTTCTCTAACTTTTGACCAATCAATGAATAAGGACACTCCCCATAAGAACAAACCGCTATCGTATCCAACACTTCTTTGTTATTCTCATTTTGTCCCCGATAGAAATACTCTTTTAGAGACTCAAAATCTATACGGTGATTTGGGACACCAACCTATCCCAAAAACAGCTAACTGACTCTCCCTGTAGTGCCACAAAGTTGTTCACTCTGTCTTTGTGGTTTAATATTCTTAGACATCGGGTAGTAGCGTTTTAAGAAAGAATCCCTCAGTTGATTCCAAGTGAAGATTGAGTTATAGGGGACCTCAGTAAACCAGAGTGATGTCTTTCCCGTCAGTGAGAGAGGAAAAACTCTTAGCCCAATTACATCCATATTCAAATCGAGCCTCCCTAAACAACATTTGCACATTGCCCTTAGCTTAGCGATGTGGGCATGTGGATCCTCAGAAGGTAGCCCTAAAAACAAACCTCTGGCAGGAAGCATTTGAATCAGACTAATACATTCCATAAAAGTTTGGCCATGTGGTAGAGGGGGAAAGACGAGTGGCCCATCAGAGTCTGCAATATTTTTATAGCCCCTACTTTACTCTTGAAAGCATGGAGCGGGAGGTTGTCTGCGTATTTCACCTTCCCCATAAATATTAGGTAATACAGGGTCATGAGCATAGACCAATGGTGGTATTTGTGGGTCGACCTCATCACCTTGGATTCTAAATTCTGATTCATTCTTCTTAATGTACGCTCTAGTTTGGTATAATATTTAATTACGGATATTCCTATAATCCGGGTGTTTAGCATCTAAGGAAATTCGATCTGCAGGAGACAAAAAGAAAAAGAAAAAGTAAAATTCGGAAAATGTTGACTAAACTTCGATAATAAGATTAAAGTTAATCTAAAAGCCACTTTCCCCGGCAACGGCGTCAAAATTTGATACGTTCAAACTTACTTCTCGAAATGAATTAAAAGCGGTCGCATCAAGTGAAGAACCAAACTAGTGAGGTGTGATCGTTCCCACGAAGAAAATGGTTCAAACTTAACTTTATTCTATTATTACTTTTATTTAGTAAATAATTTCCCAAAAAATAAATAACTAATGGGGGTTTTTATTAATGAAAGGACTTAGCTAAATTAAAGTAAACAACTGACAGTTTTAAGTATTGGATTTTAATCAAGTATTGAGAGTAACTAGGGCGTAAGTGTTCCCCACAGGCTCCTAACTCGGTTATTTTAGCTATAACAATCCTTTCATAGTATCTTGAATGCAAAGTGATAAGTTAGGTATCTTTAAATCCTTTGTTCGACATCTAGAGAATTTTATTCCGCACCTTGGGGTCCGGCTACGGGTGTTGCTTTACTAAGCCTTATATTTAACTCACATTAAGCATCATATTCGATATTTGACTAAGTTATTTCTTAATACCAACCAACACTAGCCTATTAGATAGTATACACTAAATATATGTTCATAATTCTTTTCCTATTTTCTATCTTCTTGGTTATTAAAGTAGCAATAAGGAGAGTTCTAATGTTGGCCATCGGTTTAAAGGACTTCTAAGCAAAAGAATTATGCATGCAAGAACTTATTCTAGAATTGTAATTTTAGCTAGGTTTTACCTTGTTATTTACCCATGGTTCCCATAACCCTAGTTATGGAGTTTAGTTACCCATGCTAATAATCAGAGAATTCCTAATAATAATGTAAGAATTCATGCACTTACTTTGATAAGAATGAACAAAATCCAGATATTTACTTGGATAAATCACAAAACACCAATAGACAATTCTGAAAAAGTAATATAAAATTTAAATATTGAGAGTTCAATACTAAGATAATCAAACTGATAATTATTCAGGAGTCTAACCCCAAAAATGAGGTTTTTCAGACTATTTATAGAAACAAAACCTAATAAAAGAGGGAAATCAATTTAAGAAAAAATATGCCAAAACGTGTTTGAGTCGACGACCCTCGTGATGGACCATCGTTGACACAACGGACCGTCGTGGTCTTCTATCGCTGCATACGTAACTCTATGGACATGTGTGATAGACCGTTGCAAGCACGACAATCCATCGAGGGGCTTCGTTCCACGATACATAGAATCCTCTAAAGTTAGATATTGGTTCATTATCTTCTCACGACGGTTGACCCTTATGGACCGTCACAGTCACGACAGACTATCATGGGGTCCTTAGGTGGTCACTTTTGCAATTTCAACTCAAAATCTCCGCGTTCTCTTTTGGACAGATTTCTTGGAAATAAATCGAAAACTACATTAAAAATCAATACAAATAGGCTTTAGACGCACACTAAAATTAAGGAAAAGTCATTGAAAGTACAGTAAAACCACGTTACATCAGGTGCCAAGATAGTTTGATGAGATATAAGTTATGTAGAGTTGGTACCTACCTAGAACTTGCACGATTAGTCCTGCATAGGGAATCCGCGTAGAATCTACAAAAAAATCATAGGCTCTTGTTTGAATTATCCAGAATCTAGCCTAAAACAAGTTGACCAAATGAAAGAATTGACCATTTTGATCCAAATATGTTAAGAGTGTAATAGACAAAAATAATTCAATCGACTCACCTTCCCAGGGTCTAATGTTTAGGCCCCAGTCGCTCTTTTGACATGTGCGCCTCTTCTTAGGCCAAAAATCATATGTTGAGGGTGTCTAATGTAATAAATAACCTCGTATTGGATCTAACCTGACTTTGGGTATTGTGCACCTAAACTCATGGAAAAGCCATGAGTTGAGGGTGACTATTATGAATGAAGACCCATAAATTGGTATGAAAAATGTTTGATGTTAAAAAAAAAAGAGAAAGTGAGCAAAAGATGTGACTCAGTGAAATTAGCAATTGATTAAAAACAAAAAAAAAAGAAAAAAGAGTATGAAGAGAAAAAAGATGAAAAAGAAGTAAGAGTCACATCCAAAATAGGGGAGCAGGGAAAAGATTAACAAGTAAGAAAAATAGGGTGTCAAAGGCAATGAAAAGAGGTAGGAATCATAGAAGTAATGTCAAGGAGGGACAAAAGTCACTAAAAATGTACCCAAATTTACCATACTTTGCCCTAAGCCTACGTGACAAGCCATGAAAGTCCTACCGTGATCCTAGAGTCTAGTATGGTCAACCTAAGCAATGAAAATAAGGACAAGCCTATGACAATGAGTACCAACTGTATTTGAACATGTTCTTGAGTGTGAGTATTGAAAAAAGTTCCTTGTACCCAAACTTATAATCACTATGTGAAAATGAGGGTTTCTTTTGAAGAGAGGGCACTAGCTGCAGTGTCGGAAAATTTGTTCCTTGGTGAGAGGAAAAATAGTATAGGTGTCTATGCAAGGTAAGTTTGTCTCATAATGCGATCCACATGAGTTAGCTTGTCGAAACTAAGAGCGTAATACTGCACTAAATCAAAAGATTCGGGAGTGATAGTCATGTCATTGAGAAAGCTTAAAAGAATATTCTTTTGTACAAATGTTGTTTTGAGTCATAGTGTGTCTCTTGAGGACAAACAACAAATTTAAGTTGAGGGTTTTGATTTATCGTGGTTTCACGGTAATTTTAGTGCATTTTGCTTAAAAGTTGAGTGTCTAGAGGCTCATTGTAGTAGTTATAACATGTTTTTGAGTTTGTTTTTCAGGAAAGATGTGAAGGTTCAAAATGCAGAAGGCTGCTAAAAAGTGCAGAAGATGACCTAAGAAGGACATCCACGGCCCGTCGTTCAATCAACGGTCCGTAGGTGGTGACTGTCGATATGCATTTCAAGATAAGGGAGAACATCAGGGAAATCTGACCATGTGTGGAACCACAGGAGAAAACAAATATCCATTGATTTATCGACGGACCATACTGGTGAACCATCGATTGTTTCAGAGAAAGTTCAAGTAACTTTTCATTATTCTAAGTGTGGAATGAAAGAGGAATATCTACGGACCGTATATGATTCAAAAGACCATAATGAAGATCTTTCATTTGATTCTTCAAAGGTGCTCGCTGGTGAAAAAAATAATTCTAAGCCTAAATAGACGGAGGCAGTCCATTGACCGTCGTTACATCGAGGGTTCGTCAGTGAGGTCATTGATTGAAACTGCATCAACTGAACAAACTTTCCCTATTTTAAGTCCTTTTTCTTTAGGACTATACTTTCTATAAATAGGAGATAAAAACATCATTTTGGGGTTACATACTATGTGTATCGTGCTATTTTGTGTAGGAGATTATTGGTTCAAACTTTTAGCAATTAATTAAATTCCGGATTCGTGTTGAAGAATTTTTTATGCAATTTCAAGTTGAATATTTGGGTTTATTATTATTTTTAAGTAAGTTCAAGAATTCATTCTTAAATATATGAATTGTGATCTTGCTTGCATGAGTAACTAAATCCACAACTAGGGTTGTGGGAACTATGGGTGATTAACAACATAAAACTAGCATATAAGCAATTCTCAAATAGGTTCTTGCATGTATTGTTAACTTATTCACTTAGAAGTCTTTTTAACGAGTACACACATTAGATTTCACCTTGTTGCTACTTGCCGGACAAAGGAGGCAGTTAATAAGAAGAGAATTATCAACATAGAGTTAGTGGGATACTATATAATAGGCTAGTGTCGATTGGTGCAAATTAATAACTAAGTCATACATCGATTATGATGTCTAATTGGAGGTAAAGGAAGGGTTAGTAGCTTATACGCACATAGGCAAACGAAGGCGAGGTGAAATTATCTAGATGTCGCACCAAGGATTTAGAGATACATAACTTTCCACTTCAAATGCAAAACACTAGGCAGAATTGCTATTGCTAGGAATATGGCGTTATGACACTACGGGGAACACATACACCTTAGTTAGTCTCATAACTTGATAAAAACTCAATATTTACTGTTGATTACTTGCCAAATTATGATTGTTTAACAAACTATTTCTATCCCCCCCTCCCCTTTAACTTTTTTGTATCGTAAAGACCTTGACTAAGTAGACATAATTGTGACTTGAAGTTAAGTCTACACAATTTTCCTCTAGGGATTGTCCCCAACCTACTAATTGAATTCTATACTTTATTAAAACCTCTTATACTTCTTTAGTGAGGTGTAATTTTAGCGTATCACTTCAACCTTGCTCATAGCTTAAATGGAGTCTGGAGAGAACTTCTTTTGATCTTGACGTTCTATTTTTTAATAATGAGATCTAAGTCTAGGGTTTAGAGTCTTAAAAAACGTAATATACCATAAAAGATCAAAAGAAACCGTCCATGACTTAATTATGAACATAGGTGAATCTCCCAAAACACTGTTTACTTGGTCGAGACACCTACAAAAGTTGCAGGTGTGAATCGACGAACATAAGTGATGGAGCGTCGACCAACCAATGGACAATCCTGCTGGTCCGTAGTTTTGGTAAGAAACTTCACAAAGGGGTATATTCTCCAACCAATAAGTGTGGGGATACGCCCTCAAATAAGGGGGAGTCAATTGATCAATGGGGCGTCAATGGTGCTCGTGGTTTGGGACTACCTTTGGCCGTTTCTTACCAAGGTTTGGGTCCTCCTCAAGGACCCTTAGATTTGTCTTTGGGGAGTCGTACATTGATGTTTCTATCCTAAACATGATCATCTATGTATTAGAGTATTCTCTTATAAGTTTAGACACCAAACAACACATAGAACATTCAAAGGCACACTAGAACACACAAAGGCTAACTTCCAAAAATCTTGGTCTTTCTTTGGCATTTGACTTCAAAACTCTATGAACTGACTTCTAATGCTAATATTCATCATTTTAAGACCTTATTAACTAATAACACACATGATTAGTTATAGTTTAAGCTACTTGATTTTGAGGTTTGTAACACTTTTTTTGTCTATAAATAGAAGGACTTCCTTTCATTTTAACAACAACAACAATTCTGATCTTCTTCTTTTACTTTTGCTAAATAAAATATTTGTTTACTTTGCTCCTATTAAGTAGCTTACTATAAAATTATATTTTTATCGATAAGTTGGTGAATAAAACAGATCCACCATGAGAGGATGTAATTCTTTCAACTTTTGTTATTGGAGGGGAATAGTGTTTTTAAGGGGACATTGTGCATTCGGTGGACTCTCAATTTTTTCCTTTCTATATCATTCTATTTTTACATATCCAGATATGATTTTACACTTATTAATTTATGCTTATGATATTAAATATTTTTTCAGTACTTGTTTTAAAGTCTGTTTTCATATTTCTGCAAAATTATTGTAGCCGGTTATATTGAACATATATTTTTACATAAAATGTATATTCATTGTGTAGAAAATAATTATTGTACTCAATTACATGAATTAATGTTTTAACATTCTATATGAAATTTTATAACTTAAAAGTACTATATATAAGTTAACATATCGTCTATTTTTACATAGATATGAAATGAGTCACATAATCTATGCAACTTAAATATTTCCTTATATTACGAAATATATTTTAAAAAATGCTTATTTAATTGAATAATATTATGAAATAGTTAAAGGTCATAAAAATTTGTTGTCAACAATCATACAAAAATGAAATAAACAAATAAAGGAAAAGTTTAATCGACAATAATAATAAACCCCCAAAAAGTTACACTGTAATAAATCTTCTAAAACATAGGAAAGAACGAAAAAGAAAATCAAATATTCTAGATCATGAAATGACAACAACAACTTATATATCCAAACCATTTCGTTTAAGAAAATGGAAACCCAAATATCACAAAAAGCACCTTCATCAGTAGTCTCACAAAGTAAGTTTAATTTGAAGATACCGACTGCACACGAAAGAGATAGATTTTTTTTGATAACTCCGCCTGAATGAACCAGAAAATAAACATCGAAAAGAACGCAACAAAGAAAATATGAAATCCAAGATCATGAAATCAGAAGAACAAATAATTTATCGACATCCTTAAAATAAAAGAAAAAACAAAAATTAAGCTAGTTTGATTAAATATATTTAACATATATGACAACATTCTTCAATAATTTTGACAATTTTGCACAACTTTTGGTAAATTCTACGTGTTAAAATACTCTTCATCCTAGCTTGCTGTTTATCAAAATCAATTATATTTCTTTTATACATTGCATAAACAATTAATAAAAAGGAAACCATACCAAATGTTGTTTTCCTTAATTATAAACATATACATTCCATTATTTGCATGAAACCATATAATATTAAGAAAGATCACATCAACAGCAATAAAAATAGAACAAAAGTACCTTGGTTTCTTGACTCTTGTTTTAGTGTGCATAAAAGAATAAAGAATGTTAATCTCAACTATTTCTTTCATCACTTATAAAACACAGAACATATAGGCTTTTCCTTTATCTCTTTTCTTTAACCTTATTCGGAGTGTGTTTAGGACAACTTATCTACAACTTTATTATTTTTTATTAGTATATTAAATTTCGTATGAACACTCAAATAAGGTAATTTAGATTGAGGAAAATATATGAATCCAAGTTTATGAATTTCTATTGTAACTCATATTACAATTTAAGGCATAGTTATAAAAAAAATATATTGGTAAATCTATTAAAATTTGTTGGTAAATTCAGTTACTTACAAGTTACTAAAGAAAATCAAAGCATTGATAAAAGGCTTGTCAGTAAATTTTTCCAACCAATTATAATCATTGTAAACTTACTTGGCAACAATGAGTAGGTAACCACTTTAAAATTTTGCTTGTAATTTATGAAAATTGGCTCTAATATTTTTTTTTTTGTCAAATAACCAACCAAAACTTTGGTAGGTATCCCATTAATATCTTCACTAACGCATAGAAAATAGGATAGTAAATTTGATTGTTTATATTTTAAATTTTATAAGTAATTAGTTGGTATATTCAATAACAAAAATCCTTTATTAGTAATCCGTTAGATATTTTAGTAACTAGAAAATATGTTTGTAAATAAATATCGATTTTTAAAAATTCGATTGTAATAGATTAGCAATACATAAGTTTTACTTATGGAATAAAAGTACATTAGTAAAAAAAATTCAGGTTCTTGATTCTATTATAAGTATATGCCAATAGAGTAAACTTGTAGAGATTTTTACAATAGTAGATATCTTTATTGTTACTTTTAAAATATAAAAGGAAAGTTAAATAACTTAGAGACCCCTCGTATTCTTATGAATGTTGGCATTTACTAGTAGAAAACCAATAAAATATTTAAAACCACACATAAAACCATATATAATAATTGTTTTCCAGAATACAACAGAAAACAATTGCTTCAACTACTTAAAATAACAAATCTCCACCCACAAGAAAAATAAAGATCTGATAATCATCCACTGAAAAATAGTTGACATCTGAAACTTCAGAATGGTATTTTATCGACTTTAATTACACCATATAGCCTTAAGACTCTCTTCCTACCATAAAAGAGGGACCATAAACAAAAATAAGAAAAACATTTTTGGACAATGTTCAATACACAACTTCCCTCAAGGAAGATTTGTACTGATGTAATTCATATCTCTATGAAGTACAGTTCAAAGGTGTGTGTGGTTTATTTTTTCAATTTTCTGATGTTTGGTTGGGATAAAAGATTTGGAAAATGTTTTATAAATCAACTCATTAGAAAATGACATCCCTTCAAAATTGATAAAAACATTTTCTAAAACTCTACTCCAATTTTAAATTACATTTTTTTAAACAAAAACATAAATTTCTACAAAATTTTTCAATTCAAAATTTGATATTTTCACTCCCCCCCCCCCCCGGACCTCTATCATGCATACATTCCCCTCCAAAAAAGATAAATTTGTTTTAAAAATATATATTTTCAATTTCAACATTTTATTTTTTCACCCTACCCCTCGACCCCCACCCACCAACCCTCTCCCCCCCCCTCCTTCCACCCCAAAAATATTTAAGTTTGTCTTTAAGAAATATTTTCGAATTCAAATTTTTATATTTCACTCCTACCCTCTACCTCCCACCCCACTTTCCAAAATAAATTCTAAATTTGTTTTTAAAAAAATATTTTCAATTTCAAATTTATATTTTTTTACCCCTAGCATCCACCCCGCCAGTACCTTACCACACCAGCACCCCCCTCCCCCTCACAAATAAAAATTAATTTTGTTTTTAAAAAGTATTTTCAAGTTCAAATTTGTACTTTTTCATCCATATCCCTCCTTCACCCTAGAAGCCCCACCCCCACACCCACCCCCCCAAAAAAATAATTTAAGTTTATTTTTAAACAATATTTTTTACTTTATTTTTTTTTTCACCCCTACCTCGGCCCACGCCCCCAACACCCACTGCTACCCCTCCTCACCTCCCAAAATAAATTTCATTTTGTTTTTAAGAAATACTTTAAACTTCAATTTTTTGTCATGTTACCCACCCACCCCCCACCCACACCTTGGCAAGCACAACTACCGACCCCTATCAATCCCCCAACCCCACCCAAAAAAAATAATCTTTTTTGAAAAAAATATCCCCCCCCCCAAATAAAAAAAGTATAAAAAATATATTTTCAATTTCAAAAATTATGTCTACTCTAGTAAAAATTAAAAATATTTCATAACATTATTTTTCATTCATAAATAAAACACCAAAAATTATTTCCTAAAAATATTTTGTACTAACTAACCAAACATGAGAAAATAAGTCATGAATATAAATGGTTTTTAGAAAAACATTTTTAATGTGACTCGATGTTGTTCATCTTTATTCCTAAGATACTTAGAAAAAGTCTTTGAAGAACTTGTAAAACACAAAAAAAAAAAATTAAGAACATTTTCACAACTAGAAAAATTAAATCTAGTACAGAAACTAGAATCAGAAAAAATTAAAAAAATATACGAAATATTTTACTTAAGGAAGAATTGTTGTCAATGTGTGCAATATCGAAAAGGTTACAAAACTTTGAAAAAGTGCAATCTTTCGGAAACATCACAATCTTTCATAAAAGTCACAAGTTTTCATTAAAGTCACAATTTCTCATCAAAGTTAAAACTTTTCCTAAAAAGTCACAAATTTTCATTAAAGTCGCCACTCTTCATAAAAGTTGTAACTCTTCATTTTTTATTCACATCTTTTAACTCCTAAAAATCTCCCGCATGACTGGGAATGGTTTCAAGACAAAGAAATGCACAAGTTTGTTTACTTTGCAAGAATTAATTTCATCAAGATAAGTATGTATCCCCTTGACTTTCTGTAATGAACATATGTAGGATATACTCGATCAATCAATAGATGCGATATCTTCGAGCCGTCGAACTTTGGTGTATAATTAGACAACCATATGTCACACAATTAACTATTTACTGCTTATGGTTCTTGCAGTTGTGTTTGTTTTAGCCATGAACACCTCATGGTTTTATAAGTGTATAGAGAATATGATTTTGACATAAAATTCTCTTTGAATCGGCTTACACTTCATAGTCACATAGGTGATTTCTAAGCATATCATCGCATATATACACTATTTGGTAAAATCTGCCAAACAAAGCAAATAATTAATAATGTGAAGCTTAATTAACTTACTAACAAGCCTTAATATTGTTTACTTCCTCTTGATCATTGTCTTCCTAATGAGAATGAATTAATTTTGTTGACAATGTCAAACCTTCAGTCACAACTTTGTTTTTCTCCTCAAACCTAGCTCTTGGGATCTCCCCTGCTAGATAGAGTTACCGCCATGATGAGTTGTCTTAAGACATAAACTCATTCTCTTAGATGATATTTCGTTGGTTCATCCGGTGTTTCATGATTCCATGTTGAAGAAGTGCACGGGTGATCCTTCTTCTATCATTCAAACTGATAATATTGAGATTAAAGATAACTTGTCTAGAGGAGATTATGGTGAAAATTATAGAATGCCGTGTTTAAAAGTTCAGAACGACAGACGTAACATCATTCAAGGTAATTTTAAGCAAACAATATTCTTAAGAAACTACTTGTGAAGCTGAAGAGGACATAAAGAAAAGATATTTGCATGTGTTTGAATCTGGAGAAAATGCACACCAAGGACCTAAGTTTCTTCTTAGTACTATTTAAATTTTCAATAAGCATGTTGTTTGGCTGCAATTGCTTGTGGGTGTTTCAACTGAATGTTAATTCTCCAAGTCTAGTAAGAGTAACCTCATTCGAGGATGAATATTAACGAGGGTGAGATATTTTAACATCTCGGAACCAGAAATAAATAAAAAAGAGTTTAAAAGACCATAACTCCGAGTTACATTAAATTCTAAAAATACTTATTTTTGAAAGAATTAGAAAATCTGGAAATTTTAAGTAAGTCAAACGGCCATAAATCCAACATCAGGATGAGTTACATGTATTTACATTTATAGTTACAAAGCCCTTAGTATATTCTTTCCATCGCCCCTGAGTTTTTGCAATTCCGAGTTCGGATGAGTTAGATATACCTTTCAGAAGTTGATTTGTTGGATTTAGGAAACACCAGTCCGAATCTGTTTCCTCTTACCTAGTTAAAGAAATTCATTTTAAGGAATTTATTTGGGTTAAACAATATCTTTTTTCAGTTTAGAAAAAATAGAATTCACGCTAAGGCTTGGACAATAGAAAAAAGAAGAGAAACAGGAGAGAAATCAAGAACCGCCCATAACGCTCAAGCTTTGCGTGTGGAATTCATAATGGGTGATCCCTGAAAAGGTATGTGAGATCACATAGACTTGGCTTAGTTCAGCCGCACGCTAACAATGTTGTAATTCAGCGAATTCAAGCTTTAACTGTTAAAAAATTTGGTTCTTGTTTCGTGGAGTTCTTAATGGTTGTGTGTTGGGTATGTAGCAAGAATTGATGGGAAATAGAGGGAAGGAGAGGAATTTGAAAAGTTTAGAACTTGAAAGGTTGGGAACTTGAAAGGTTGGGAACTTGAAAAGTCCTCTAATGCTTTATTGAAAAAGTCAATAGTCCCTCATCGGTAATGGAAATGAAAATAGGAGAGTTTAAATAAATAAACACTCCTATTAATTGTTAAAAGGGTTGGAAAGAGGGACCCCCCTCGCGCCGTCATCGTCGTCGCTTGCTTCGGCTTCGGCTTTGCCTTGGCTTTGGCTTTGGCAAATGATCGATCGAGAGATAATTTTTTGGACAAATTTATTTTAATTATTTATTAATCAATTTAAATGGCCATAAATTATTTTCAATAACTTAGTTGATAACAGAATTTAACCGAAATGTTTTCAACTTTTTAGTTAACGCGACCAACTCGGATCCGCGCGAGTGACCCGTTTTAAATTCCGTTATATTCAAAATTTCCCGCCATGACTGTTCTGAAAGGTTGCACTTTCAGGAACAGTCAATACCATTTGAAAGTTTGCAACCTTTCATTAATGGTCGTGTCAATTCTGAAAGGGTAGCAACCTTTCTGAATATATTGTTCATGCCTATAAATACCATTCAGTCTTTAGAATATAAACTAACGAATTTTTCTGATCTTCCTTCTTCTTAAAAAACACATATTTCATCGTGTACTTTCCTGCTATGGATTGATTAGCTGACAGTAGAGTTTTTGGTATCTATACTCTACTGATTAAGATCATTTTACCCTGGGAGGTTATATTCCAAATCAAACCTCGGATACTAGAGGGGAATAATTTCCTTAAGGGGACACTATGAATTCAATAGACTTGATTTTCTTCCTGAATTTTTTAAAAATTAAAAGAGTATTCGAGATTCTTGTAAGTTTTACAGATTAAATTATTTTTTACAAATTAATTTATGTTCATCTTATTTACTGGTTCTAAAAATCTTAGATACTTCGTGTTTCTGAATGATTTATTACAACCAGTAATTTCTGATTTTCTTATCACAGATTGGCAACAATCTTAAGGAAATTAGATAAATATGTGTTTCTGGTGGAGACAAAAATCATTGTGATTTTATACTCCTTTAAGTCTGCAATTATAATTTATTGCTTACTTATATTGTATCAATTTTGTTTATCAGAATTGGAAAACAGTGGTGTTACAGTGGCTGTTGCTGCACCAACCCGAACTCTTGTATCACAAGCAGAGAAACCGGGTAAATTCACAGGTGTGAATTTCAAAGGATGGCAGCAACGAGTATTTTTCTGGCTTACCACTCTTAGTCTGCAGAAATTTACAAGTGAAGATACTCCAGTACCTGCTGATAATATGCCAGACAGGGAAAAATTTATGATTGTTGAAGCATGGAAACAGTCAGACTTCTTATGTAAAGGTTACATTTTGAGTGCTTTAGAGGATGACTTATATAATGTCTATAGTGCAATAACAACTTCAAAAGAGTTGTGGAATGCACTTAAGAAGAAATATAAGACAGAAGATGTATGCTTGAAAAAATTTGTGGTCGCAAAGTTTTTAGACTATAAAATAATATATAATAAAACTGTTGGATCACAAGTGCAGGAACTTCAACTTATTCTCCATGATCTGATTGCTGAAGATATGGTAGTAAATGAAGCTTTTCAAGTGGCTGCAATGATCGAGAAGTTGCCTCCTCGTGGAATGATTTCAAGAATTATCTAAAGCACAAGCGTAAAGAAATGAATCTTGAAGATCTTGTGATTCGTAAGATTGAGGAAGATAAAAGAAATGTCGAAAAGAAGTCACGTAAGAGTTCAACAATCATTGGAGTTAATATTGTTGAATAATCTCCTACCAAAGACAAAAAGAGAAAGAAGTCCAACGGGCAGAAGTCAGAACAGGCCAAGAAGAAATTCAAAGGCAACTGTTATAATTGTGGCAAGGCTGGTCATAGATCTTCTAATTATCATGCTCCAAGAGAGGAAAAAAGCAAAGGCAAAGGCAAATGTGAAGCAACATCGTGGAAAAGATGGAAGATGCAGATGCCTTGTGTGCAATGATATCAGAATGTAATTTAGTTGGAAATCCCAAGGAGTGGTTTCTCGACTCAGGTGCTACTAGACATATTTGCTCTACAAAAGAAGCCTTTGCAACGTACACTCCTGCTGAGTACGATGAAGATTTATTAATGGGAAACACAGCAACACAAGGATTGCAGGAACTGCGAAAGTAATGTTGAAAATGACATCCGGCAAATTGTTGACTTTAAACAATGTTCTGCATGTCCCTACTATTAGGAAGAATTTAGTTTCTGCTGCACTACTCGTTAAGAACGGGTTTAAGTGTGTCCTAGTTAGTGATAAAGCTATAATAAGTAAGAATGAAATGCTTATAGGAAAAGGCTACCTCAATGAGGGTCTTTTCAAACTAAATGTAATGGTTATTGACAATATTAATAAAAATTTTGCTTCTGTTTACTTATTGGAGTTAAGTGATTTATGGCATGCCCGTTTGGGAAATGTAAATTACAAAGCCTTGCGAAAATTGATTAATCTAGAAGTATTGCCTGATTTTAAATACGATAAGTCGAATGTGAAATTTGTGTGGAAAGTAAGTTTGTTAACATCCTTACAAGTCTATTGAAAGAAATTCTAAAACTTTAGACTTAATTCACACAGATATATGCGATATGAAGTCAACACCATCTCATGGTGGGAAAAAGTATTTTATACTTTTATTGATGACTGCACTTGATTTTGTTATGTATATTTTCTTTATAGTAAGGATGAAGCAATTGATGCATTTAAGCAATACAAAATGAAGTGGAAAATCAATTGAATCTAAAGATAAAAATGATTCAGAGTGATAGGGGTGGAGAATGTGAATCTCCTTTTGCAGAGATATGTTTGGAATATGGTATTATTCATCAAACTACTGCACCTTATACACCACAGTCAAATGGTTTGGCAGAACGGAAGAACAGAACATTAAAGGAAATGATGAATGCCTTAATGATCAATTCTGGTTCACCGAGAAATCTTTGGGAGAAGAGCCATCCTACAGCTAATAAAATACTCAATAGAGTACCCCATCGAAAAACACAATCAATTCCATATGAGTTGTGGAAAGGAAGAAAGTCCAACTTGAAATATTTCAAAGTGTGGGGGTGTTTAACCAAGGTAGAAGTTCCTTTACCTAAGAGAGATATAATTGGACCCAAAACAATAGATTGTGTTTTTATTGGGTATGCTGTGAATAGTAAAGCCTGTCGATTTTTGCTTCACAAATCTGATTATCCTGAGATTCATGTTACGATAATTGAATCAGATAATGCAGAGTTTTTGAAAACATTTATCTGTATAAAACTGAAAGTGAGTAAACATGTGAAAGACCTAAACGACCACGAGAAGAATCAATGGAAAATATTCAAACTAGTGAGGAACCTAGGCGAAGTACTCGACAACGAAAATCTATTTCTTTCGGACCAAATTTTGTAGCACTATTGCTTGAAAATGAGCCTCAAACATTTAAAGCAGCTATGTCTTCGTCAAAGTCAACTTATTGGAAAAAAGCAGTCAATAGTGAGATTGAATCAATTTTAAGCAATCACACTTGGGAATTAACTGATCTTACTCCAGGAAATAAACCTTTAGGATCAAAATGGATCCTTAAAAGAAAAATGAAACCTGATGGGACTATTGACAAAATAAGGCTAGACTGGTAGTCAAAGGGTACAGACAAAAGGAAGGTCTTGACTACATTGACATATATTCTCCAGTAACAAGGATAACATCAATTAGGATGTTAATAGCATTAGCAGCAGTGCATGATCTTAAAATCCACCAATGGATGTAAAGACAACCTTCTTAAATGGAGAGTTAGAGGAAGAAATTACATGGAACAACCTGAAGGGTTTATAGTTCCTGGTAAAGAAAAGAAAGTGTGCAGACTTGTGAAGTCACTTTATGGACTCAAGCAAGCACCCAAACAATGGCATGCTAAATTTGATCAAATAATGTTGGCAAATGGATTCAAGATTAACGAATGTGATAAATGTGGTTACATTAAAAACGTTATGAATCATCAAGTCATTGTTTGTTTATATGTTGATGACATGTTAATAATGAGTAAAGAAATTGACGATATAAATGCTACTAAGCGCATGTTGTCCAGCAAGTTCGATATGAAAGACTTAGGAGTTGCTGATTTGATCTTAGGGGTCAGGATTATCAAAATCTCCCCAGAGACTAGCATTATCTCAATCTCATTATATTGAAAAAGTATTGGATAAGTTCAATTACTTGAATTTCAATGTAGTCAAAACTCTAATTGATTTAAGTTGTACATTTAAAAAGAATGAAGGTCAAAGTGACTCTCAATTGGAATATGCCAGAGTGTGGGAAGTTTGATTATATTATGATTGCACGCGACCAGATATAGCTGTGCTATTAGTAAACTGAGTCGGTACACTAGTAATCCGAATCAAACTCACTGGATGGCTATGAAACGTGTGTGGGTTATCTAAAATGGACACAACATTGTGCTTTGCAATATAATAAATATCCTGCTGTGATTGAAGGATATAGTGATGCAAATTGGATCACCGGGTCAAATGATGTAAAATCCACGAGTGGTTATGTATTCATACTTGGTGGAGGAGCTGTCTCTTGGAATCTTACAAACAGACATGTATTGCTCGCTCCACAATGGAATCTGAATTCATTGCTTTGGATAAGGCTGGTGAAGAAGCGGAGTGGCTCCGGAATTTCTTAGAGGATTTCCATTCTGGCCCAAACCTCTTGGACCAATTTGCATACATTGCGATAGTCAAGCAGCAATAGGTAGGGCAGGGAGCGTTATGTACAACGGGAAGTCACGTCATATACGACGTAGACATAACACCATAAGACAACTGCTCTTTAGTGGAATTATCACAATTGACTATGTAAAGTCAAGCGATAATGTGTCAGATCCACGAATGAAAGGCCTAGTGAGAGAGGCAGTTGAAAGATCATCTAAGGGAATGGGTTTACGTCATAGGATAAGTTAGCATGACGGTAACTCTATCTAGCAGACTGGAGATCCCACGAGCTAGATTCAAGGAGAAAAAACAGTTGTGGCTGACGGTTCGACTTGTCAATTAACTCAATCCATTCTCATGATTAAGACAATGTTCAGGAAAAGGTTAAGACTATAAGGCTTGTTAATGAGGTAATAAAGCTTAAAGTTTTTAATGATTTGCTAAGTTTGGTAGATTTGACCAATAGTGTATCTACGAGATGACACGGTTAGAAATCACCTATGTGAGTGTGAAGTGGAAGCCGCTTCAAAGAGAATTTTATGTCAAAAGCCTATTCTCTATACACTCATGAAACCAGGAGGTGTTCATGGCTGAAACGAACACAACCGTAAGAATCATAAACAGTAAAGGGTTAATTGTGTGACATATGGTTGCCTAGGTATACACCAAAGTTTGACGGTTCAAAGATATCAGATCTATCGATTGACCGAATATATCCGACATATGTTCACTACGGAAAGTCCAAGGGGAAACCTACTTATCCAGATGCAATTAATCCTTGCTTGTAAAGTACACAATTGTCTATGCATTCCTATGTTATAACTATTCCCCATCAATGTGGCGGATTGTTGGGTATGTAGCAAGAATTGATGGGAAATAGAGGGAAGGAGAGGAATTTGAAAAGTTTAGAACTTGAAAGGTGGGAACTTGAAAAGTCCTCTAATACTTTATTGAAAAAGGCAATAGTCCCTCATCGGTAATGGAAATGAAAATAGGAGAGTTTAAATAAATAAACACTCCTATTAATTGTTAAAAGGGTTGGAAAGAGGGACCCCCCTCGCGCCGTCGTCGTCGTCGCTCGCTTCGGCTTCGGCATTGCTTTGGCTTTGGCAAGTGATCGATCGAGAGATAATTTTTTGACAAAATTTATTTTAATTATTTATTAATTAATTTAAATGGCCAAAAAATATTTTCAATAAATTAGTTGATAATAGAATTTAACCGAAATGTTTTCAACTTTTTTAGTTAACCGACCCGACTCGGATCCGCGCGACTGACCCGTTTTAAATTCCGTTATATTCAAAATTTCCCGCCATGACTGTTCTGAAAGGTTGCAACTTTCAGGAATAGTCAATACCATTTGAAAGTTTGCAACCTTTCATTAATGGTCGTGTCAATTCTGAAAGGGTAGCAACCTTTCAGAATATATTATTCTTGCCTATAAATACCATTCAGTCTTAAGAATATTAACTAACGAATTTTCTGATCTTCCTTCTTCTTAAAAAACACATATTTCTTCATGAACTTTCCTGCTGTGAATTGATTCGCTGACAGTATAGTTTTTGGTATCTATACTATACTGATTAAGATCATTTTACCCTGGGAGGTTATATTCCAAATCAAACCTCGGATACTAGAGGGGAATAATTTCTTTAAGAGGACACTGTGAATTTAGTGGACTAGATTTTCTCCTGATTTTTTATAAATTAAAGAGTATTCCAGATTCTGGTAAGTTTTACAGAATAAATTATTTTTTACAAATTAATTTCTGTTCATCTTATTTACTGGTTCTAAAAATCTCAGATACTTCGTGTTTCTGAACGACTTATTACAACCAGTAATTTCCTGATTTCTTAACACAGATTGACAACATTGTGTTGTTGAAGTTTCTTGATTGTTTGATTCATATTTTAAGGTGTAATTTATGGTTGAATAAATTTTATATCGATAGTACAAATGATCCTAAGTATTTGGGGAAAGAACCATGGAAGTTTAGAGTGCTTAGAGATGTAAAATGAAAAGGAAAAGTCGGAGAATGCCTGTGAATAACCCACACGTGTCGCGCCTCCTATAGCCCTAAAGATAAGTCTTTGTCCATTCGCTTTTGGGGAGCCATGCCAGATAGAGATTCCCACGCAGAATTCTGATGTTTGAGGGTTTGCACCCCATGCCTCACAGAGAACCAAGGTCCGCAGTTGTCCCGATTCTTTACCCATCGTTCTATACTAGATCTATTGTGATGTTCCTATATTTCCTTATTTATTGTAACACTTTATGTGTCACGATCGACAAGTACACCCTAGAAGTTACAGCATCCTTGTGTTGTGACAGAACAAATGAGACTTCAAAAAATCTCATCTAAACCTTCGGTATCATTCATTACATGATAAACATACTAAATTGAGTAAGAATTTGGAATTTTCTTCACACAATACGCAAACGGAAGACTTTCATTTAAAACATTAAACCTTTATAATATCTACTTGAACCATGTATACTTTAGATAATACAATACTTTAGACTAAGCCCATACAAGACATAAAAGTAAAAACTTAGACATAAGGGAAATGTTGATATTGTCCTTGAATCGATGAGGACTCACCAATACTTCATCTTCAATCCTTACAAATCTATTCATCCTCCACGGCACCTCAAGACTTCCAATTTCCTACACATTAGTCTAAAAGGTAAAAGAAGGAATTAGCACCTTTAAATGTACCTATGCAAGCCATGCAAAAAACATGAAAAAGAGACATTTAGTAAATAGCATGCTTTTCATAAATTTCAGTTTAAACATCATACTATAATCATAAGAACAACATTTATAAACTTCAAAATACATAAGAAATCATTTAATCAAAAAGTCACATTTTTAGAAAACATTAAAGTGAATTCACTTCGCTGTACAGCGAACATAATTCACTATTATAGAAAAGTTCCTTCACTTCACTTTAGACGTCTTCTAGTATGTAATTATCCCAGTTAAAGCTCTCCTAAACTAACTTAAGTTACAGAAAAAGAGACCAACCAAAAAACCTCTTTAGCGATGCCTAAATAATCCTTAAGACTACTTATGATGAGTCACATACAGATTTAGACATCAACATAAGAACATGAGATTCTCCTACCAATGGTGCTTCTAAGTCTCACTTGTGTATGTTGTGAAGCGACAACCAATACAATCCCTTATACACAAACTCAAGTTATCCTATAGACTTCCTAAGATAAAATCATGCTCACATAATACATCAACACATAGATGATATTGACTTTTCTTCTAACGGATATCAATAGACATAAGTAAATCAAGAAGGTAACGTTCAGATTGACCTCTTACAGATTACCTAAGTAATCTGTAAGACTACCTATGTCTTAGATCATGTCCACATAATCAATCAACTTCCCTAACTAGAGTCATCCTTAAGACTTATCTAGGTAAGATAAGAAGTGATCATTTCTTTGCCCCCTGCATACCTTAACTAGACAACCCTTAACTACTCAAGATAAGCACTACTTCATTTTCAACACATAAATTACATTCAAATAGTGGTCTTAGACTTGGGACTCTAACTAAAATCTTCAAAGCCTATTGTGCAATGTATACATAGAGTCCCGTACCACCACCTCAATTTCATAAAACTTATCTAAAGCTTGTAAGTATCCTTTATGATGAGAATATTCAATAGCTGACATAGACCATGTAGCAAAGCATTCAAGATTACCTAAGTAATCCGTAAGACTACCTAAGGCTTAGATCATGTCCACATAATCAATCAACTTCCCAAACTAGAGTCATCCTTAAGACTTATCTAGGTAAGATAAGAAGTGATCATTTCTTTGCCCCTTTCATACCTTAACTAGACAACCCTTAACTACTCAAGATAAGTACTTCTTCATTTTCAACACATAAATTACATTCAAATAGTGGTCTTAGACTTGGGACTCTAACTAAAATCTTCAAAGCCTATTGTGCAATGTATACATAGAGTCCCGTACCACCACCTCAATTTCATAAAACTTATCTAATGCTTGTAAGTATCCTTTATGATGAGAATATTCAATAGCCGACATAGACCATGTAGCAAAGCATCGAATTATGGAGTTCTAACCTACTTTGATGAGGTTGTTCTACTTTCCAATTGTAGAACTTGGACACATCCTATGTAGGAAAATAGATAAGGAATATGAAGGGCATCTTTGTAATCTAGTCTCGTCCTTTCACTAGAACTAATTCCCTTACAATACTTACTCAGTGCTAGCCTTAGTTCTTATAGAGTAATTAAAATGTAAGGTTCATATAAAGGGGTTCCATAACAAGTTACTAACCCAATCACATTTACCCTACCAAAGACGTCCTCTTAGGGTTACATTCCAATGGCAACAAGAAGCTCAATGATGACTTTTGTAAGGTTTGATATGATGTTGTTCCATCCAATCAACCTTAAGTCCATCATTCATTTACTTGAAGGATACCATTACGATTTTTGACTTCAACATACCTAACCTTACCACTAGGTTCAAGGTTTAACATAAAGGACTCTCTTAACATCATTCAAGGTCTCACATATCATTCATACATTCAAGACTAAGAGACCTTAGCATCCTAAGTAAAGACATCACATATTCATATTCCTAAAAGCATCAAGTAAGTTACACAAGTCATTCGTACATTCATGACTAAGAGACTTTAGCATCCTAGTAAAGACATCACATGTTCATATTCATTCAAGCATCAAGTAAGTGACACAAGTCAACCAAGACAAGATAACACACACTTCAACTTAACACATATTAGTAGTCATTCTATAAACATATAGAAATAACCATTATCATATTTATGTAATCCTACACATTACCATATCATCATAAATATAACAATTATAGACTCATATAGTCAAGTAAGAAGAACCATGTATCAACCCTAAAACTATACATAGAAGAACATAGTCATAGTCTACATGATTTTCTAACATACATAGAAAGAACACATACTTTCACATTACTTCACAAATATATATATATATACTCATACTTCATATAAAAAAACTATACAAAACATCATATTACTTCAAGTAGTGCCGACAAGCCATGGTCATCATATTGCATAAAGTAACGCCGACAAGGCCACATCAATTCACATAGCACCGCCGCCATAAGTGGACCATACCGATCAGACCATTATTGAATTATAAATAAATAAAGAAAAGTAATTAGGTCAGCATACCCCACTCCATCTTACCACTTCGATTTCAAGGCTATAACATGAAATTCGATATTATAAGGCCATTACCCATTGCCATAACTAACTATACAAAAAAATTATATCAATCAATAAAACTAAGTCAATTCATTGAATACTAATCAATTAGATACAACCTAGTTGTCAATTGAACACAACTATTGCATCATTAGATAGACCATAGAAAACTACATTGGAATTCATAAGCCTTAAGTCAATATCAATTCAATATGTCTAACCTTCAATAGATCTAAGAATATTCAATACTCAATTGATCAAATTGAAACAGCCTATAACCCAATTAACCATAACCTATACATGAATAAAAAGCCCATAATGATCTACACATGAATTCATCAACATCAAAACATGATCACATAACCCATATTTTAGTCAAATTGAGAGATTTGTGAATGTCAGGGGTTGATGGAGAATTTCATTGGAAAACATCAATTAAATATCAATAACATCATATCTTAATGTTTGAAATCCATTTATTCAAGAACCCAAGACATAGGGTAGAAATTGGACTTTTTCATCTTTTTGAAAACTTCAAAAATCATCTTTGAAATTGGCTCTAAGGGGATAGCAAGACTTACATGAAGAAATTCCATAACTTATTAGAATAACCCAATAATAATTGAAGAAGAAACTCCATTGAAGAACCATCGTCAAGCTCCATCTTCACTTTAAACTCTCATGGAGGTTTTTGAAGAAACTTCGGGAGGGAATATCTTTTGATTGAGTTGTTAGGGTTATAATGAGAGTTTCATGACTTATGTACTCTTAAAATACCCATAAAAACTCAAATAAACCGTCAAAAGAATGATTGGGTCTTGGATGAATTTACAACTTCATCTCTCAACTTTATAGAAAATTGGCTGGAAAACATTTTGCACCATCGACGCCATCATCGACGGTCCATGGTCTTACCCACGCCCCGTCGATGGGGTCTCGTGGGTTGCACCTGCAACTACTCAACCTGCAGGCCTAGTGGCTCCATCGACGGGCCATCGCGTGGTCGACTGGTCTTCGTTTGGGTCACTCAATTGCCACTGTGTGGTAGTTTTGAGCTCCAAGTTGGGATCCTCTTCTAGGGCCCCTTATGTGTCCTACTTTGAGTCTTACCTGGATGTTTCCAACCCAAATATGTTTTCATACGAGTTTAGTACATACCACATGAGTTTCGTCCAAAATGAACTCGCAAAATTTGAGGAAACATGCATAGACATGCAAGGTCTTTTTATGGCAAACCTTTCAAACGCCATGGACGTTCTTGAACGTTTGACCTCCAAACTTCACGAAACTTTAAACACTGCCTATATACACTATAATAAATAATTTAAGAACCTTATAACCTCATGAATCACAAATAAACACATAAAACCACATATGAGGCACAGAGGTGACTTAGTCGTCGAACGTCTTGGTCGTCCTTTGATGTTTGACGTCCAATGCACCTAAACGCTTAGGCACTGTCTTAAAGACACACTATAAACCATTTTAGGACCTTATAAAATCACTACAACCATGTTATCCTCTAGCTTCATCTAACCCATTTTCGCGGTCTTACAACCTCCCCTACTGGACAACATTCATCCTCGAATGACACTTGCAACTCTCTGAATACTTCCAAGAATAGAGATTCAACTAGAACATAGTGACCATACCACATAACATATATTTAATGAGAAAACATCAATTTCACATAGTCAAGAGATTCACAACACAAAAAAAACTAGAACACATTCTATAACTCATCATGCTACAAAACTCACATGGTTAATTGCAAATAACGGAAACTCATTTTATATTCAATATCATACTCATATACATCAGTTCTAACAACATTGCAATAATTTTTTACCAAAGAATCAATTAGTCAAAATTTGAAAATCTTCACAGTGAACTGCCAGCGCTATACGGTAAATTTGTGCAACTTTTCAAAATTGCAACTTTTAGGCAATTCATGATAAAAACAAGATAATATGCAAGTTAACATCATACAAACACATCTTACAACATAATCATGGCTTCGTAAAATACATAATTCAAAAAGTTAATGAAATTCAATTTCAACAAAACTCCTAAACACCATGCACATGCAATATACTTCTAGGATTTTCTAGCCCATCTACCAAGCATACTCCCCCACTTAGAAGGAACCCATTCTATGGTCAACATAACATTACTATAAGGAACTCCCTCAAGGCACCTTAAACCTTACTAATACTTTCTTACTAGGGTAAACTTTATAGAGACTTAATACTCCAAAAAGTCTCATCATCTAACCACTACATCCTCCTTACTAGGAGATCTTACCTTTACTTTTTCAAATCTCATCACCTCCCTTACTATGGTTGGAGTCTTAAGAAAACTCAACTATCTTTACAACCAATCCTTCCAATTTTATAACAATATACGTTACCATTCTCTCCAACTTAACTACCCTTCAAAAGGTAACCAAACCAATCCAAGGTCAAAAACACCTTCTATCATACCTCATATTTTCTCTCCCTCAACCCAAACATCATAATGTAACCCTCAATGGACTAACACATAAGGGAAACAAGGGAAAGACACCATATACAAAGATCTTAGGAATGATTTGATGATTGAAAAAGTGAATTTCCTACCACCCAATAGCCTCCTATATAGAATGTTGCGCGCTTCACATTATAAATAAGACTATACTAGATATGGTCCATAAGACAACTAATACACTCCCTAAACTTTATGATCTGATATCAAGATTGTCACGATCCACAAGTACACCCTTGAAGTAAGAGCATCCTTGTTTCATCACACGGCAAATGAGACTTCAAGAAATCTCATCTAAGCCTCTCGTATCATTCATTAAATAATAAACATACTAAATTGAATATGAATTTGAAAATTTCTTCACACACGAAGAACTTTTTCATAAACAATACGCAAGCGGAAGATTTTCATTTATGAACTTAAACCTTTGCAATATCCACTTGAACCATCTATATTTTAGAGTATGCAATACTTGAGACTAAGCCCATACAAGACATAAAAGTAAAAACTAAGACATAAGGGACATGTGGATATTGTCCTCTAATCGATGAGGACTCCCCAATACTTAATCTTCAAGCCTTATAAACCTATCCATCCTCCATGGCACCTCAATACTTCCAATTCCCTACAATTTAGTCAAAAAGGGAAAAGAAGTGGTTAGCACATTAGATGTACTAAGTATGGAAGCCATGCAAAACCATGAAAAAGGGACATTTGGTAAATAGCGTGTTTTTCATGAATTTGAATGAAAACATCATACGATAATAATAAGAACAACATTTAACAACTTAGAAACACATAAGAAATTTAAGGAAAAAGTCACATTTTTAGAAATCATTATAATGAATTCACTTCACTTTACTGTGAAACTCAATTCACTATTATAGTGATGTTCCTTTACTTCACGTTAGACCTCTTATAATATGTAATTATCCCACTTAAAGTTGTCGTAAAACTCATTTAATTCACACAAAGAGAGACCGCTCATACAACCCCTCTAGGCATGCCTAAATTATACTGAAGACTAATTATGATGAGTCACATACACACTTACAAGACATCAACATAAGAACATGAGATTCTCCTACCAAAGTTGCTTCTATGTATCACTTGAGTGAGTTGTGAAGCGACCGCCCATACAATCCCTTACACACACACTCAAGAGATCCTATAGATTTCCTAGGATAGAATCATGCTCACATAATACATCAACACATAGATGATATGACATTTTCCTTCCAAAGGCTATCAAAAGACTTACTTAAGTAAATCAAGAAGATAACGTCCGTGATTGACCTTTTCAAAATTACCTAAGTAATCTTTAAGAATACCTAAGGCTTAGATCATGTCCACATAATCAACCAAATTCTCTAACTAGAGTCATTCTTAAGACTTATCTAGGTAAGATAAGAAGTGACCATTCCTATGTCCCCTTCAAACCTTAACTAGACAACCCTTAACTACTCTAGATAAGTAGTACTTCATTTAACATACCTTCTTAACTTAAGTCATTTCATTCATTAGTAAATTTAAGACTCACTCAACACATATATTACATTCAAGTAATGGTTTTTGACAAGACCTAGGGACTCTAACTAACATCTTCAAACCCTATTATACAATGTCAAGATAGCGTCTCGTACCACCACCTAAATTTCGTACAGCTTCTGTAATGCTAGTAAGTATCCCATATGATGATAATTAGCAATAACCGACAAAGACCATGGTATCAAATCATGGAATCTAGAGTTTTAACTTACTCTGATGAGGGTGTTCTACTTGCCAATGGTAGAACTTGGACACATTCCATGTAGGCACATAGTTAAGGAATATAAACGGCTAGCTTTTTAATCTAGTCTCATACATTAACTAGAACTACATCCCTTACCATACTCACTAGGTTCTAGCCTTATTTCTCATATAGTAATTCACATTTAAGGTTCATATAAAGGGGTTTCATAATAAGTTCATAACCCAATTACATTTATCCTACCAAAGAGTTCCTCTTAGGGCTACGTTCCAATGGAGACAAGAAGCTCATTATGACTTTCCTAAGGTTTGATATGATGCCGTTCCAGCCAATCAAACTTAATTCCATCACTCTTTTAATTGGAGGATACCATTACGACTTTCGACTTCAACATACATAACCTTACCACTAGTTTCAAGGTTTCACATATAGGACCCTCTTAACATCATTCAAGGTCTCATATATCATTCATACATTCAAGACTAAGAGACTTTAGCATCCTATGTCAAGACATCACATATTCATATTAATACAAGCATCAAACCAGAGACACAAGTCAAAAAAGACAAGACACCACATATTTCACCATAATGCATATTAATTGTCATGCTATAAACATATAGAAATAAACATTATCATCTTTAAGACATCCTATACAGTACCATATTATCATTAATATAACAATAATAGACTCATATTGTCAAAAAAGAACAACCATGTATCAATCCTAAGAATACACATAGAAGCATATAGTCATAGTATACATGATTTCATATCATTCATAGAAAGAACACATGAATTTACATTACTCCACAAATTGATAGATATACTCATACTTCACATAAAACAGTTATACAAGACATCATATCACTTGAAGTAGTGCCGACAAGACCATGATCATAATATTGCATAAAGTAACGCCGACAAGGCCACATCAATTTACATAGCACCACCATCATAAGTGGACCATATCAATTGCAACATAATTGAATTATAATTAACATAAAATAAAAGAAATTAGGGCATCATACAGTAGTCCATCTTACCACTTCGATTTCAAGGCTAAAACGTCCAATTCAATATCATAAGGCGCTTACCTCATGGACATAATTAACAATTAAAAACAATTATATCAATAATCAATGAAACTAGGTCAATTTATTGCATACGCATCAATCTAATACAACCTAGATGTTAATTGAATAAAAAAACTATTGCATCATTAGATAGACGATAGAAAACTACATTGGAATTCATAAGCCTTAAGTCAATACCAATTCAATATGTGTAACCTTCAATAGATCTAAGAATATTCAATACTCAATTGATCAAATTGAAACAGCCTATAAACCAACTAATCATAATTTGTACATGAATCAAAAGCCCATAATGATGTACACATGAATTCCTTAATATCCAAGCATGATCACGTAACCCATATTTTAGTCAAATTGAGAGATTTGTGAATGTCAAGGGTTCATGGAGAATTTTATTATAAAACATAAATTAAACATCAATAACATCATATTTTAACGTTTGAAAACCATTTATGCGAGAACCCCAAGACTTATGGTAGAAATTTGACCTTTTCATCTTTTTGAGAACTTTGAAAATAGTCTTTGAAATTGATCTAAGGTGATAGAAAGCCTTAGATGAAGAACTCCCATACCTTATTATAAGAACCCAACGAAAATTTAACAAGAAACTCAATTAAAACCATCTTCAAGCTCCATCTTCGCTATGAACTCTCATGGAGGTTTCTGAATAAACTTTGGGAGGGAATATGTTTCGATTGAGGTGTTAGGGTTATAATTAGAGTTTCATGAATTATATACCCTTAAAATACCCATAAACACAAAAAAAAAACTTTCCAAAGACATATTGGGGCTTCGGGTTAATTTACAATTTCACCTCTCAACATAATGGAAAACAGACAGGAAAACACACAGCACCATCGACTCTAGCATCGACGGTCCGTGGTCTCACCCACGCCCCGTCGGTGGGGTTTCCTATGTTGCAATTGCAAATCCTCAACCTTCAGAAAAAGTTGATTCATTGACAAGACCCATCAACAGGTCGTCGCCTGCTCGACTGGCCGTCGTTTGGGTAAGTCGATTGCCACTTCTTGTTAATGTTGATATCCAAGTTGGAGTCCTCCTTTAGGGACCCTTGTGTGTTCTACTTGGGGTCGTACCTGGACGTTTCCAACCCACATATGTTCGATACGAGTGTAGGACCTACAACATGGGTTTCATCGAGAATGAACTCGTAAAACTCAACAAAACATACATAGACACGTAAGGTCATTTCAAGGCAAGCCTTTCGAACGACATGGAACGTTTGACCTCCAAAATTCATGAGACATTAAACACTGCCTATAAACACTATAATAAGTCATTTAAGAACCTTATAACCTATGAATCATACAAAAACACATAAAACAACATATGAGGAACATAGGTGACTTAGTCGTCGAACGTCTAGGTTGTCCCTTGATGCTTGACTTCCAATGCACCTAGACTCTTACGCACTGACTCAACCCCACACAATAAACCATTTAAGGAACTTGTAAAACCATAACAATCATCTTAGGCTCTAGCTTCACCTAAGTCATTTTTGGTGTCTTACACTAAGGTACGTCTAAACATCATGAAATCATCAATAAACATGAGATCAAGGGCCTTGAATCCATAGTTAAATTCCTCGAAAGTGAATATCAAAGTAAAAGAAGTCAAGAGTCATGCCTAATAGTTAAGATGAAAGTAAAAACAAAGTTCGTAAAAAATTTCAAGTGTCTTTAGCAACGTTTTACCTTTGTTTTTCAAACTCTAGTCTCAGGTGTGATGAATATTTAAACATTCATACACATACAAGTATCACAATGAAAAAAGAACATGCATAAATCATACAAACACAGAATCACAACTACCTCGAAACAAGCTTGAAACCCAAAGATACTTGATCCTTTTCTTTCCGGATTCGTTTAGATTGTTCTTGGTCTACAAACAATCACAATAATGGGGTAATAAACAAACAATCAAATAATTTCCCCAAACAATAACAATTATAGTAACCCTATATTAAACCCATGATCCCAACCAACTAATTTAGGGTTGTCTCCATCATAGAATTCATAGCAAAAACATTCCCACATAATTTCTATTACATTCTTTGGATTGAAAAACGGATTCAGCGAGTGAGAAGATTACCTTTAGCCTCAAGTATGGTTAAAAATAAGAAGAAATTGAATTCGGGTGATTCCTTAGCTCTAAAAGTCCAAAAGTGTAAAATAAGGTCATTTAGAGGTTTATTAACGACATTGAGTCGCATTTGCCCCGCCACAACGACTCTCATCCTACATTAGCAACAGTACTAAAGCAACTTAAGTGCCCTCCATAATGGCACTTTTGAACCTGTGGCCTCTTCTTCATTCCTGTTCAAATTTTTGTTCCATTGCACCAGCCTCAGCGCTGAAATCCAATTGTGGATGCCCCGCCTACGGGACAAAACTCCCGCCACAACTGAACAACTTGAGACAGAGAGCTTATTAAAGCATTTCAACATCCTCTTTTTTCAACACACCTCTAACCTAGGACGCTCAAAAAATACTATATGCTCTATGTTTGATTCTTAGAGATCTACTCACTTAATTTAAATTCCTTAAATTCGTATGTGTTCATTAATTAGCTATCTAACTACACATATAATACAAATCGTAAATGCTTCACCCAGTTGATACAAGATATCTCTATATTTTAGTGACTCTGATTTCCTCCGATTCTCGATAAGGTTGGAAAAATCCAAATACTACTTACAAAAATTTTCGCCCCAAATTTCACCTTGGTTGAATTTCTATAACAGCAGGAATAGGTTCTCACCATAGATATCAATTTTCCCGTCACCCGTCCTAGAGTGAAAAACATAAGAAAAAAAAGGCTAAGGAAGGAAGGAGGTACTACCTGGTTCGACCAGCATTTGAGGATACTAGACTAGCATGTCCCTCTCGGTATCTCAAATATCTTCTTCGTATGGACGAGGATTCGATTCAACCTTCATGGACTTAATCGCTTTATTCCTCAAAATCCGCATATCGTTATCAAGAATAACAGACTTAGTCTCTTTTTTCCTCAACTTCCACACATCATGCTCAAGAATTGCAATCAGTTACTCCTCACATTGGAGATCCTTGTCTTACAAAATAGAGTCCCACTTAATGAAATAATCCCCATCTCCATGACACCTCTTCAACATGGATATATGGAATACCGAATGAAATATTGATAAATTAGTAGGTACGGCCAACCTATACTCTACCGGTCCCACACATTCAAGAATCTCAAGTGGGCCAATGTATCTAGGACTTGGCTTACCCTTCTTACAATCTCATCACATCTTTCATTGGTGATACCTTAAGAAGAACGTTCTCTCCAGTCAGAAGTTTCATGTCTCTTACTTTATGATCTGTATACTTATTTTGTATACTTTTGGATGCTTAAAACCTAAGCTTGAATACTCCTAACCTTATCTTAAGAATCCTTCACTAACTTAACCCCTAAACATTCCCTCCAATATAATTCCTAAAATGGTGCCATATTGGTGCTTGCGTGATAATAATTATTATAAGAAAATTAACACAATGGTAAGAAATTATCTTAATGTCCTCCAAAATCAATCACATATTCTCAACAATCCTTGAATGGTCCTTTATGATTGTTCATCCGTCTTTAGATAAAAGGTTTTACTAAAAGTTATTTGACTTCCTACGTAATCATGCAATTTCCTCAAAAACGTGAAAGTGAATTGGGTACCACGATCTGAGATTATAGACAAGGGCACTTCATGCAACCTCGCTATCTCTTTTACATACACCTTATCCAACTTTTCAGCATTATAGTCTATCCTTACCGGATTAAAATGGGTTGACTTAGTCAATCTATCAACCACCTCCCAAATAGAATCAAACTTCTCCAAAGTCTTGGGAAGACAAAAAACAAAGTCCATGGCTATTATTTCCCACTTTCATTCCGAAATAGTCATTATTTGGAGCAAACCTTCCGTCCTATGATGCTCATATATCACTTGTTGATAATTTTGACTCTTTGCCACAAACACTTCATGTTCTTTCTTCATACCCGACCACCTATAAATTCACTTCAGATCTCTATACATCTTGGTCACACCTGGATGAATATAATATCACAAACTAGGAGATTCGGTCAACAGTTTTTGAATCAAATCATCGACTCGAGGAACAAAGATACTCTCCTCAACACTAAGATCACCATGCTAATCAAGAGTGGACTCTTCCGCCTTACCATCGTTATTTTATCTTTGAGTTCGTTCGAATTTTTATCCTTAAATTGTTTTGACTTTGCCTCCTAAATGAATGTGGCCTTACATTCAATGCTATCTAACAGCCCACCCCTTTCCGAGATGCAAAAGTGCATGAACTTGGACGCGAAGGTCTCAATTTTTTACACTCAACTAATCTAAGCTACCTAGTTTTACAACTTTTGAACTAAAAGTATCTTCCACAACAATAGCCTTATCTAGATTGTATTGAATTGTCACATCATAATCCTTGAGTAACTCCTTCCATTTTCTGTCTCAAATTCAGGTTCTTTTTTAGTGAACACATACTGCAATATACCATGATCGGTAAACACTTCACACTTAATACATAGAGGTAATGTCGCCAAATTTTAAGAGCAAACACTGCCACTACAAACTTTAAATCATGTGGCGGCTAATTCTTCTCATGCACCTTGAATTGACGCGAGGCATAAGATATAACATTCTTACCTTGCATCAACACAACACCCAAATAAGATTGTGAAGCATCACAATAAACTAATTTTTTTTCCTTCAACCTGTAATGCTAGAATAGGCGAGGTGGTTAAGAAAGTATTGATCTTTTTGAAACTTTCTTCATAGTTTCAATACATTCATATGGTATCACCTTCTAAGTCAAAATAGTCAAGTGAGTACCTATGGAGGAAAAATTCATAATAAATCTACAATAACACTTTGCGAGTCGCACAAAACTCCTAACTTTGGTCATAGAACTAAGCCGAACCAAATTTGTAATTGCCTCAATCAATTGAGCATCTACAATTACATCTTTTTTTGAAACTACATGCCCATAAAATACAACCGATTTCAAAAAAATTCACTCTTCGAGAATTTATCATACAACTTTACTTCCCAAGAAAACGCAAAATAGTGCTAACATGGTGGGCATGTTCTTCTTCATATTTTGAACAACCAACATATTATCAATAAATACTTTCACAAAAGAATCAATAAATGGTTTGAGTACCCCATTCATCAAACTCATGAGCGTTGAAGGTGCATTGGTCAACCCAAATATCATAACCATAAACTCATTATGTATAAAGCGAGTTCTAAATGTCGTCTTGGGAAAATCCTCAAGGTAACTGGATCATAGATTGATCTTAGAGAACACCACAACCCTTTGCAAATGGTAAAAGAGATCCTCTCTTCAAGGAAAGGGACTGTTGTTTCAAATAGTGACTCTATTCAATTGACGGTAATCTATACACATTCTCATGATGACATTCTTATTCTTAAAAACAAAACTAGAGCAACCCATGAGGAAGCACTAGGGCAAATAAGTCCCTTATAAAGAAACTCTTAGATTTGAGCCTTAAGGTCTCTTAATTATGTTGTAGTCATGCAATATAGAGGGATTCAAATGGGGCGCATACTAGCCTTAAATCAATGCAAAAATCTACATCTCTATCTGGAGACATGCCATGCATGTCATTCGGAAACACTTAACTAATTCGGACACCACAAGAATAGATTTAATAGATGAAGCCTCAATCTCAACATCCCTAATATGAGCCAAATAATACAAACATCTGTGCTCGACTGATTTACTAGCCCAAATGAAGGATATAATATTAGTTTGCTTAGTCTCGTAGATCCCATCCCGCTATAACATTTCACTTCCCGGAATTTCTAGAGTTACAGACTAGGTATTAAAATAAAGCACAACATAATGGGGGGGGAACCAAGGCATGTCTAAGATTATGTCAAAGTCAATTATATCTAAAATCACAAAATCAGCCCAAGTTTGATATCCCATACACAAAATAGGGCAATCATGATATACGTGGGTAACTATGAATGACTATCCAATGGGAGTAGAACATGAATAGGGCATCAAGTATATCACATATAATATAAAACTTGGAATCAAATCTCATGAATACATAATAATAAGTAGAAACCGGATCAAACAACACATTAGACATTTGATCAAAGACAAGAATAATAACTGTGATCAGCACATTACACACCTCTTCCTCATTTTTGGTGGGAAAAGCATAACAATTAGCCATATCATCTTAACGAGATACTTCCCAGCCTTCTTGCACATTGCCTCTTCCTTCACCGCTATTTCCTCTACCCGAACGATCTCAGTACTTACCTCCCCGACCACCTTGTGGATCCCACTACCATTTTACCATTCCACATGGGTACCACTACTCTAGATGGCTGATCCATAGAGTCTAGTAAATATTGTTGGGGGCAATCAATATCTCATCATATTTCAAAGTTCTCCACAATTATAGAAAATATGATCAAAGGATGGTCATATAACAATCGAATGAGAGGGTCCCTGACTATCCTAAAAATAATAAGATGGAGTTCCCGAGTATTACTTATAGATGCGAGCATTGCGGACTGAATTGGCTTTGCTGATAGTTTTGGTCGGCCAGATTCATTAGAACATGAGCATACAAAATATATGAAATTATATTCTCTCTTACACAACTACTTCGCCTGAACGTCTCTTTTCAATCCCTCAACTTTCTTAACATAATCTGTCACGTCATTAAAGCTCCTCCCTGCAGAAGTCATATGAACAGATAATACTTGGCAACTCAGAATTTAATCCCCGAATAAATAATCGGATCCTCTCATTTTCTGCGTAGCGTATATAGAAAAAGCATGGAACATGGCCTTATAAGCAGCTAAAAACATACAACCTTTCTCTATGTATATGAACTCATATTTTTTGTGATCTATCAATGTTCTTGACATATAATTTTTACTAAAAAAATAGCATGAAACTGGGTAAAAGTGAGTGGAGGTAAAGTAGAAGATATGCGCTTCATATAAGCTCTCCACCATTGCTTTGCCTCACCTTGATATTGGAAGAACACTAACTCAACCCCATGTTGGTGAACAATAACATGATATCATAAGCATCTTTAGTTTTAAAAATAAAAAATACCAAGATCTTAAACTTCAAGAAATTCGTCAACATATCATGCTGACTAGAAATCATAAGGGGACAAAACAGAGCACAAACGAAACCATCTAAACCTAGATTTCCAACCTTCTTGCGTGAGGTGTGAGCTAGTGGAGAATAAGCTTGAACTTGAGTTTGTGGAAGCATTCCAGGACCAGCCAACCCTTTAAGAACACCATAATCTGTTTAGCTAACACCAGATCGGAGGGAGGTACAACCATAGCCTGTGTCGGTACCTTTTTCTTGTCTATTCTCCTCAACATCTCAACCTTAATATCCTCATCTACCTCCTCATCATGGACTGGCAGGATCGTATTTATAGGAGCATTGTTCACAAGTACCTCGATTCCCGCAGGCCCTAATCTCCTAAACCTCAATCCCTAGATCTTCTTCTACCCCTTCCTCGACCGGAACTTATTACTGCAAGTTTCTCAGCTGGAGCATTAACGGGAGCTACGACAGAAAACTGTCAAACCTTATATTAATAATATGGAAACGAAAGAGTAAATGAGTTTACATATAAATTTGTATAACATTGATACCAATTGGAACTAAGCTATAGAAAGAAAGGATACTAGAGAAAAATTTTAGAGATTTCATAAAGTCCTATAGCCTCTCGAAGATGTAAAAGCGCCCTCGTAAAATTTTACGAGACTCTAATAGACTCTTTTTAGTACATTGAGATCAATGAATCTAGGATCTTATACAAACTTTTTCATGACCCACACCATCGTGATTGACACCCACACAAACCCTCCAGTGGGTCAACAACTACTCCAAACCAAACTAAGCAACTAAACAAAATTTGAGACAATTAAGAGGCAGAAGCATATGAATTAACTAAAAAATGCCAAATTGAAATTCCTAAGTATCTTAAAGTCAATGTACCAAAAAATCATACAAGAACTATAAATCTAAATAGGAATGGATACATCCTTAAACTAATGTACTATTGAACTAACTAGAACAAATGTTAAGTCTGTTAATTGTGGACATAGATGAATAAGAATCTCATGGAAGCCCGACATGATTGGCTCACCCTTAAATTCGAAGCAACAATTATCGATTATGTAAGTGATGTCTGTCAATTGTCACGTGAGGATATGTTGCGCTCGACAAAACTAGGAGCAATTGTAATGTCAGTACACAACCACAATATACTAATAAGATCATGTGGATATCCTAATAGGGTAACATTAACAAGTCAAGTAACGTTATAATCATATGCATATATATCAACATATAAAAAATTTTCAACACGAACAATCAACAACACATTTAACACTTATCATCGCATCATTGGTCCTCTCACATAAATCTTGCCCAAATAGTTAGCCTGCCAGAACATGGTAATCCGATCCCATATTTATGTCGGAACGTGGAAATCCAATAAAATATTATGCCAAAACATTCAAATCTTATTAAAGGTTATGTCAAATTGTGGCGATCCAATCCAATGTTTTGCCGAAATATGATAATCCGATCTAAGTTTGTTATGCCAGAATGTGGCAGCAAATCCCGAACACACACCACAATCAAAATCACAAAAATATTATCAAGATTGTACATTCACATCATGATTCCATTGAAACATCATTCATCTATCTCTTTTTAGCTAGTATGATCAACATTGTAGCATTCATACATATCCAAGTATAACAATTAATCAAGTAAATGCATACATGACACAAACATAGAATCACAAATATCACCTGCCTCGAACAATCTTGAAACCTTGAGAAACTTGATCATTTATTTTCCGAATTTGTTCTAGTTTTTCTTGGTCTAACGCATTCATAATAACACGGAAATAAACAAACAATCACTAATAACTAAAAATTATAACAATTCTATGGGCCCTAAATCAAACCCATGATCCCAACTAACCAATTTAGGATCTCTCCCCTATAGAATACATAATGAAACACTTTCACATAATTATTAGCCCATTCTATTATTTTCTATGGAACAAAAAACAGATTCGGGGAATGAAAAAGCTTACCTTTACCCTCAAAAATGGTGAAAACGAGTAGAAATGGCTAGGGTCATTCCTTAGCACTTAAAGTCAAAGATTCTAAAGAAGGTTGCTTAGGGTTGTATTAACGACATTGAGTCATGTATGGCCCACCAAAGAGGCCCTCATTCCGCTATAGTGCTGGCACTAGAGCGACTCAAGTTCCAACAGAAGCAACAATTTTTAGTTTCGTCGCACCCGCCACAACACGCAAAACCAGATGTTTCAGCCCCGCCATAGCGACAAAAGTGATGCAACAACCACACAAACTTTACCACAGAGCTTTTTAAAGTATTTTGAAGTCCATCTTTTAAAACACACCTCTAACCCACAATTCTCAGAAAATACCCCTTATGTTTGATTCCGAGAGATCTAGAAACTCAAATTCAATGATGTTAAGTTGAGTATGTTAATGAGTTCTCTACACACTCATGCAATAAAAATCATAAATTGTTCACCCGATTGCTACATGATTTCTCTGCACTTTACTGACTCTGCTTTTCTCCAAATCTGGACAAATTTGGGAATATCAAAAATACTACTAAAAATTTATCCTGACTCCAATTTTCCCCTATTGGCATTTCTATAAATATAGGAAAAAGTCATTGCAGAAATACCCAAAAAAAATAGATCAAATTTTTAATAATAGTTGAAACCCTGCAAAGAATATTGTAAAGCTTACAAATTAAAGATCATGAAATCACGAATACAAATAATTTATCAACATCACTCAAAAAAAAAATAAACCTCAAAATATCTAGTTATCGTCGTTCCCCCGACGATTTAGAGTTGTTTTTCCAACTCTTTTAATGATGTTTGTATAGATCTCCTTAGGGCTTACATTCCATACATATATATATATTATATATATATATATATATATATATATATATATATATATATATAGAGAGAGAGAGAGAGAGACAATTTGACCTCATGTATATAATCTGAAATACATGTATCTGAAGATTTTTGTCAAAGTCTGATAAATTTTTTCAAAAATTATACAAAAAAGGGGTTCTAGCTAAATAAGTCAGCCAATTAGTTAATATTACCCTTTAACCTAACTTAGTCTATATAAACCCTAACTTAGGAGAAGAAATCAAAAAATCATAAGGAAAAATTCTGAACAATAAATGATATTTATAGACAAGAGGAACATGTTCCGAAAGTTTTCAACCCTTTCAGAATCCACACGACCATTAATGAAAGTTTGCAACCTTTAAAACGATCATGCATGTTCATGAAAGTTGCAACCTTTCGTATTAGTCATTTTTAAATGGTGAGAGATTTAAATAAAATCGGGAAAGATTTTAAATAAAATAAGTCGTGCAGATTCGAGTCGGGTCGGGTTAATCAACTAAAAGGTTAAAATATTTCAATTAATCACAACTAAATAATTGAAAATATTTATGTTATCAGCTAATCAATTGAAAACCTTTGACCATTTAACATAATTTAATTAATTAATCAATATAATTTATTAATTATTTAAAATAAACTTTGTCCAAATATTAATCTCTCGATAATTTCCTAAAACCGAAGTCGAAGCTGAGCCGAGCCAGCGACGATGATGACGGCGCGAGGGGGTTTCCTCTTTCCAACCCTTTTAAAAATTAATAGGAGAGTTTCTTCATTTAATCTTTTTTATTTTTCATTCTTCCATCGATTAGGGACAAACGTCTTTTCATTAAGGTATACGAGGGCTTTACAAGTTCCCAAATCATCAAATTCCTCTCTTTTCATTTCCTCCATATCCCATTAATTCCTTCTACATACCCAACAATCCCCCACATTAATGGGGAATGGTTATAACATCGGAATGCATGCAAAAATGTGTACCTTACAAGTAAGGATTGATTACATCTGGATAAGTAGGTTTCCCATTGGACTTTCCATAGTGAAGATATGTCGGATATACTCGGTCAATCGGTATATGCAATATCTTTGAACCGTCAAGCTTTGGTGTATAATTAGTCAACCACATATCACACAATTAACCCTTTAGTGGCTATAGTTCTTACGGTTGTGTTTGTTTCACTCATGAACACCTCATGGTTTTATTAGTGTATAGAGAATAGGATTTTGACATAAAATTCTCTTTCAAGCGGCTTATACTTCACAGTCACATTGGTGATTTCTAACTGTGTCATCTCGCTGATACTATTTAGTCAAATCTGTCAAACTTAGCAAATTATTAAAAATCTTAATCTTTAATAAATCATTAAAAAGTCTTAAAAGCTTTATCTTTTTCCTGAACATTGTCTTCATAATTATAATGGGTTGAGGTTATTGACAATGTTGAATCGTTACTCACAACTTTTTTTCTCCTGTAATCTAGCTCTTGGGATCTCCAGTCTGCTATATAGAGTTATCGTCATGCTGACTTGTCCTAATTCGAAAACCTATTCCCTTAGATGATATTTAACCTTCATTCTTTTTTAATATAAATCTTAAAAAAGCTGGAGGTTTAAAAGCATTGAAATTGAAGAACTAAAACTTATCCAATAATCTTTCAATATCATGAGATTGAGATAATGCTAGACCTTGTGGAGTTTGAAAATCCTGATCCCTATGATCAAATCAGTATCTCCTAAGTCTTTCATAACGAATTTTATGGACAACATGCGCTTAATAGCATTTATATCGTCATTATCTTTACTCATTATTAACATGTCATCACCATACAAACAAATAATAGCTTCATGATTCAGAATGTTTTTAATGTTAACACACCTACCACATTCGTTAATCTTGAATCCATTTGCAAACATTGGTTTTCTAAATCAACCATGCCATTGTTTGGGTGCTTGCTTGAGCCCTAAAACAATTTTACAAGTCTGAACACTTTCTTTTCTGTACTAGTAACTACAAACCCATCAGGTTGTTCCATTTAAATTTTTCCCTCCAAATCTCCATTTAAGAAGACTGTCTTAACATCCATTTGGTGAATTTTATGATTATACGTTGTCACTAGTGTTATAACATACTAATAGATATTATTGTTACTGGAGAATATGTGTCAAAATACTCCAAACCTTCTTTTTCTCTGTATCCTTTGACTACAACTCTAGAATTATATTTGTATATAATAGAATCAACTTTAATTTTCCTTTTAAAGGTCAACTATGATCCTAAAGGTTTATTTCTTGGAAGACAATCAGCCAATTCCTAAGTATGATTACTTAAAATTTATTCGATCTCAGTATTAACAGATTCTTTCCAATAAGTTGACTCAGATGAAGACAAACTTCTTTAAATGTTTGAGGATCATTTTCAAGAAATAGTACCACAAAATATGGACTTAAACAAGTGGGATTGCGTTGGCGAGTGCTACGACTAGGATCCTCAGTTGTAGTATATTTTCCATTTATTCGTCCCGTGGTTGTTTAGGTCTTTCACTTGTCGACTCACATTCAATTTTATACGGATAAATATGTTCAAAGAACTCTGCATTATCTTACTCAATCATCATATTGACATGAATCTGAGGATTATACAATTTGTGAACCAAAAACTGACAGGAGTTACTGTTCACAACATATCCAATAAATACATAATCTATTGTTTTTGGTCCAGTTTTCACCCTTTTGGTTAAAGGAACCTCTACCTTTGCTAGACACCCCCACACATTAAATATATCAAGTTGAGTTTTACTCCTTTCCACAACTCATATGGAATTTGTTGTTTTTTTCTATGGGGTATCCTATTCAGTATCTTAGTACCTGAAAGGATGGCTTCGCCCCAGAGGTTTCACAGTGAACTAGAATTGATCATTAAGACATTTATCATTTCCCTTAATCTTCTATTCTTTCAATTTTCCAAACCATTTAACTGTGGTGTATAGGGTGCATTATATGATGAATAATACCATATTCCAAACATATCTCTGAAAAAGGAGATTCTTATTCTCCACCATTATTAAATCAAATAATTTTTATCTTTACATTCAATTGGTTCTCTAATTAAATTTTGTATGACTTAAACGCATTAATTGCTTCATCCTTACTATTAAACAAATATACATAACAAAATTGAGTGTAATAGTCAATAAAAGTTATAAAATTCTTTTTTCCACCACGAGATGGTGTGGACTTCATATCACATATATCTATGTTAATTAAGTCTAATGATTTTGAATTTCTTTCAACAGAACTGTAAGGATGTTTAACGAACTTAATTTCCACACAAATTTCATATTTTGACTTATCACATTTAAAACTAGATAATACTTCTAAAGTAACCAATTTTCGCAAGACTTTGTTATTTACATATCTCACACGGGCATACCATAAATCATTTGACTCCAATAAGTAAACAAAAACAACTTCTTATTAATACTATCAACAACCATTACATTCAATTTGAAAATTCCCTAGTTAAGGTAGCCCTTTCCTATAAACATCTAATTCTTATGTAATGCAACTGTATAACTAACAAGGACACACTCAAACCCATTCTTAACGAGTAACATAGCAAAAACTAAATTCTTCCTAATAGTAGGGACATGTAGAACACTGTTCCAAGTCAACACCTTGGCGGATGTCATTTTAAGCATTACTTTCCCAGTTCCTACAATTCTTCTTGTTGTTGTCTTTCCCATGAACAAATATTCATCGCTCTCAGCAGGAATGTACGTTACAAAGGTTTCTTTCATCGAGAAAAGAGGTTAAATGACACCTTTGTCGAGAACAACTCCTCGAGATTTCCAACTAAGGGAATCTTTCATTTATTCCACGATGATTGCTTGACTTTTTACTCCTTTCTTTGACCACAATAGTAAGAAGACCTATGAAAAGACTTACCACAGTTGTAATGGTTGTCTTTGAATTTCTTCTTGGTCGGCACTAAAAGACCATTGTTGGTCCCCAAGAGAACCCCCACCCTGGCTGACAACAAGTGGAAGACTAACTCAAGCATGCAGAAGCTTAAAACTGAAAAACGAATCAATAAACTAAACTTTGAAAAGTTTTAACTCAAATTAAAAAATCTGAATAAAATAGTGTATTTACCTCGCCATATGATAGGCAACTTAAGTCTTTAAAACATTTAATAAACTAAATGAATGATACAGACTCCTCGACTATTCTAACTATCTATGAAGCCTCTAACTGATAAACATGAAAGTCGGGACAAGACCCACGACCACCTAATTCCTGAAAGTAAATGGAATCCTCAAGAAGAAAGGATGCTCCATAGCTAACTCGAAGTCCATCTGATATGGACAAAAATACTCCTGATGATCCAATATACATGTGTCTGCATCAAGAGAAGATGCAGGCCAATTGGCTCAGTATGTGAATGTACGAGCATGTAAGGGTTTCTAAGGCATAACATAAGCTGGATACTTGAATAAGAAGGAAATATACTTACCTCTTTTCAATTAAACTCAAAACAAGAATAAGATACTCAACTCAAAGATTAGATATTCAACTCAAAGATTAGATACACAACATCAAGGAGATGATATTTGACTGATTGAAGCACAAAAAGAATTAAGATACTTAACTTGAAATACCTAATTCATTATACTTAACTGAACTCATATATAAATCAGTTTAAAACAAGTGCAATATAAATAAAAGTTGTTTAAATACATTATTTAACCTATGTGTGTATAATAAGGATGCAACATAACTCTAAAATGTAGATGAAAGTACAATAATTGATGTATATAAAAATACTATAAATTCTGTAGTAGTTTCTATAACCAACAACCATCACTTAAAACCTATAGTGATGATACATCGTTACTCGGCCCACGCTGCCCGGAATCCTAAACATGCCAAGGTATAGGACCTAAACTGCTTAATGGATCTTCTAGTAAACTATGAAGAGGGTTCATCTAAAAAGTATGACCCTTTCTTTTTGGAATTCTAGATTCCCTTCGTTCTCAAAAGTTTGTAAACATTTTGTTTACAGTCTTAGAGACTACTTAGTTCCCTTTTAACTCTTGAGAAGTGGACTCCACTTGATATTCTTTGCTTACATGAAACTTAACTCTTAGGTAACACTTAGTTCCCTTATAGCTTTTGAGAAATGAACTCAACTCTTTCCTCTTTCTTGACATGAACTTTATGTGTTTTAAAACAAAGTGAAAATGTTTGTGAAAGACTTTAGAAAATTTTATAACATTAGATTGACTTGCTTCTTAACTTACTTTAATTGGAGTACGGATTCAAGTCTCATGATGTCATGTATATGGATGACTTCATGATTTTCCACTTGGAGGGTTCATGTGGAATTATGAGCATGAAGTACTTAACTCGAGAACTCAAAGGCACTTGTTTTCTCAAGAGTGTTCGACTTATGGGGTCCATGTAAAATTATGGGCATGAACAATTTAACTTAAGGACATTATACGTAACATGTAATAATCAAATTATTAGGAAACAATCTCAATAGTAACTAGAAACTATACACTTAAAGACTTAGAACTTGAAGATCCTACTTATTCGAAAGGTGCCCAACTTGCGAAGTTCATGCCGAATTTTGGACATGAAACCACTTTACTCAAAGATCTACATAACTTCATGGACTTATGTATATGAATCTTCTCATTCTACCTTTTACTTCCTCAAAACATATTTCAATCAATGATAGATCTCAAAGAATTCACAATTGAACTAAACGACTTTCTTGAACTCTACTCTTAACTCTCTCTTGAATGTGAATTATAAATTCAAAGAGTTTTGGATCATGAAATGGAGTATCTCATACTGACAAGGTATACTCATGAATAAATTCTTTTCATACACATACTAACTAACTTGAGTCTTGAAACAAGTTACTAGATGTTGTAGAAGACTCATCAATTGGACTCAGAAGTAGTTTCTTAGAACGTTCGAAATAATCCTCAAAAACTTAACTCTCAACTCTATCTTGAATATGAATTACGAATTAAAGGTTATGATCATGTTAAGACTTCTTTTAGGTTTTCAGAAGTAGGTTAGATTAGGTAGAATCGAAAAGGAATAAAGGTGCAACTCAAACGAACTCTAACAGAGCAACCAGAGGCAAACTGGATTGGGCAGACAATCATGTGGCTATGGGAGGCGCGAAGCCCCAACCCTTTACGCACAGAGATGTGTTTTGGGTTAATATACCCATAAGAGGGTCAAGGTCAATGAGTTGACCCATTAGTTAATATAACCCTAAACCTTAACTCAGTCTATATAAACACCATTACAATAGTTCGGAAAATAACTCTATATCGTGCATGGAACTGTGAGAGCTAGTTATTTGGGGGTTCATTTTTTGCTTTAGTGATATTGATAAATAACTTGTATTTGTGATTTCATGAGCTTTATTTTGTGATTTTTTAAATATTCTTTAGATTGTTTTTTTTTAATTTAAAATTTGATATTTTGTTTTTGGGGATTTATTTTTTTGATAATAGTGGTTTTAAGAAATCATTAGTCCTTTCGAATTAATGATCTTGGTTTTAATTGTTTTTTGTTATCGTTCTTTCAAATAGAATTTGTCATTTTCTAGTTTTATGTGATCCATGACTTTTATAAATTAACTTAGTATATATCATGTTTCTTGATTAAACATGTTATTTATTTATTTGTTAACTTTGTTGTGTGGTCATTTTGTTTTAATATCGTTCAACATTTTTTTGTTTTGCTCTTGTCACTTTTTATATTTAATTCATTATATGACAAATTTCTTTAAATTTTAATGGGTTCTTTCTATGAAGTCTTATTAATTTATGTGTAATATTTTTAACAGTTTTCAAGAAATGCAACTAGTAAGATATCAAAAGAAAAATGGGGCGTTTGTCCAAAATGCAGTATGAATTTAGATATTTCTCCCTTGCAGAAAATCATCTATATATTACTCTCCACTTAAAATATTTTCAATTGTTAGTTAAAGTGACGTTTATATTTTTTAGCTTCAACCAAGTAAGTTTTATTTAAAAAGCATAAAAATCGTATTCATAAAGTGAAACAGATAAAGTTATATACTTCTTCAGTCTTTTTTACAGTGCAAGAGTTACTATTTGTGGAGTGAAATAATATAATCATTCAATTATAGTTTTCTCACAAAAAAATCAAATATTTTAAGTGATTCTCTATGTTAACTTGCAATATTTTTCATGTAATTTTCAAAAATATATTTTTATTTTTACAAATTTGAAAGATTTGTACCTGAGCTAATTAATACCATAATGTGGTAATAAGCAGTATAGAAACATAACTAGTTTTATATGGCCTTGACTACTGCACTTATGTCAGTACGACGGCAAAGGTAGATCTATCATTTTAATTGTAAGGATTCTGAATTCTAAAAGAAAAAAAATTAGATTATTAAGTTGTGGATACAATGTTTATATTCCCTCTGTACTATTTTATGTTAAAGTGCTACTGTTTTTGGTGGTCAACAATATTTTATAAAACAAATGTTGATTCATTAGCTATCTTTATTTGGAGTACTTTTCGTGTAGTCTTTAAATCTATACACCATTTAATTTTTGTAAATTTAAAGAATTTATATCCAAATTTATAGTTTCATGACTTATAATTTCACATATTATTAGAATATTTTCAAATAAAAGTAAAAAATATTGAATCTAAGTTATGTTGAACCAATAGGAAGAATTGTAATTAAGTTTCTTATAGTGATAAATTTTAATGCCTAATCACCAAAAGTATGGGATCAAAGACATATTCTCAAGTAAAAGAGGAGAATAAATTGAGCTTGGAGTAATAGAAAAATCCAATAAAAGTGAATCCTAAAACATAGCTCCTAAGGATATTCATATCAATTCTATTGTTGACATGCTCATTGATAAATCATCATCCCCTCCTCCTCCTGTTGTTCTATTGACAAGGTCAATGAGAAATGAGGAATCAATTGTTTACCACAGTAAATACTACACAACTTTTTGTTGGTGATCAAGTTTCGAATGAACAAACTCTTCCTCTACCTCTATCTCTACTCTTCCCCTTCCAGTTGTACTACTCGATATGATGTCTTCATTCGAAACATGATCATCATCAACAAGTATTAAACCATTTAGGATGAAAAAATTGATTTCTGCATTCTCCTCAAACTTGTAGTAGCAACAACAACATGAGGAGGAGGTGGTCATAGTGGAGTATCAATGAGCATGTCAGGACTTTTATTCATAGAAATATCGTCACGAAAGTATTTTTTTGGGTTTGACCTTTTTTAACTTTTCAATTAGTCCACGCTCAACAAATTAACTTCTTTACTTGAGAATATGTCTCAAATCTGTTACACTTGATTGTCTATCCTAAAAGCTAAGCATACGAAGTTATATCAATTATATTTCACACACATTTATATGCACAATGAATGAAATTATAGTTCTATCTACTTATTTGACATAAATCTTGAGTCAAAATCATGTACTTGTATTTGAAAATTTTACTTATAGGATGTGTTTGGTATGAAGGAAAATGTTTTTCATGGAAACAAGTAGATTTTGGATTTATTTTCTCATATTTGCTTGGTGAGTAGAAAATAGTTTTCGAAAATAATTTTTAGGGTTTAATTTATGAATCAAAAATATTTTGAGAGACATCTTTTATTTTATTAGAGTAGAAAATAATTTATGAAATTGATATTTTAAAATTAATTTTTTTGGGTGGGGTGGGTGGGTGGGGGCCTGGGGGAAGGGAGTAGGAGTGAAAAAATAAAATTAAAGTTGATATATTTTTAAAAATTAAAATTATTTTTTTTGGGTTGTGGGTTGTGGGTGGGGGATGGGGGTTTAGTAGGGGTAGGGGGCTGGAGGGGTGTGGTGGAGTGTAGGAGTTTAAAAATAAAAATTTGAAGTTGAAATTTTTGTTAAAAAGCAAAATTAATTTTTTTTTGGAGGGGGTAGGATTGGGGGGGGGGGGGCTGGCAGGATCGGGGTGGGGGTCAGGAATCGAGTGAAAAAATAAAATTTTGAAATTGAAAATATTTTCTTAAAATTGATGTTTTTCTGAAATGTTTTGAAAGGTTCTCCTTAATTTTTGAAGGGAAGTCATTTACCTTAATTTTGAGGAAAATGAGTCGATTTGAAAAACATTTTGCAAAACTTTTGTCTCAACCAAAAATGAGAAATAGGAAAAAAATTTCCAGAAAATGTTTTCCATCATGCCAAACACACTCATAATATGTACTTTCTTTATGTCGAATTATGTGAAAAGGTCTGGAGTACCAAGATAAAAACATCTTAGTTGGACTACAATTTTAGGAATAAATTCTTCAACATTTTAAAATGAAAATGTATACACAAAAAAGTGTTACGAATCAACATAGCGAATGAATAAAAATCTTTTTTACAAGAAATTGTTTAATCCCTCAAATAATAACACTTTAACATGTAATAGGATGAACATAGTATAAATAATGAATCCATATAACATAAACCAAATGGAAAAATATATCAAATATCAAACGACAATGACAGTTTCTTCATTTTAAAAATGAGTGGCGTGTAGGTTAATTTTGGTACAACCTTAACTTGTTTTATTAAGTACATGTTATTTTTCATAGTCAGCATAAAAGAGTAAAACTACGTAATTTCACTATTGACTCAGGTAAAAATTCTTCAAACCTATTTTTAAAAAATATATATTTGAAAAATATTTTTAGTCGAGGTATATATATATAGATATATATATATAATATATATATATATATATATATATATATATATATATATATAATATATATATATATAATATATATATATATATATATATATATTATATATATATATATATATATAGAGAGAGAGAGAGAGAGAGAGAGAAGAGAACCCAAGGTCCGGCACCCAAACAAATATGCTTTCCCTTTTAATTTATTTATTTTCAAAATTACCCCTTTCATGTAAATTTGTGACTTTTATTGATAAGTTGTGGTTTTTATGAAAAGTTACGACTTTTATGAAGAGTTGCGACTTTCTTGAAAGTTTGTGAACTTCTTGTTCTTTTTCAATTAAATATTTGTGCAAATTGATCCTTTTGAGTGGGTCACTGAGAAGGAGACACTCTGCATTTACTGGGCTCGATTTTTCCTTTTTGTTTCATTCTACTTTCACAAATTCTGCTATATTTATTAACAATCATTAATTTATGCTTATAATATTAATTGTTAATTTTTACTACACATTTTAAATATTGTTGTTTTTGTTTCTATAAAGTTTTATTTATAAGCATTTGCTAGTATAAAGTATATAAATCTAACTATGCAGATTCACAAATTACTTTTTATAGAATACATTTATTTACAACACTCTCAAATAAAATCTTTTCTTCTCCAAGAGATAAAGACTAAAAGTTTATATGATTTTTTGATATTGTCATAATAATGTCAATATTAAATTGAGCAAAAAAAATAGAAAGTCAAATGATAAAATTAAAAGTAGCAACTAAGTAAAATTATATGATTAGAATAACGAGTATTGTCTCACGCCAAAGTATTTTTTTAATCCTTTTTTCTATTTTCCCTTACTTCTCTTTTGTCCTTTAAAAGGATCCTTAATTTTTTGTTTGTGCGCAACTCTAATTCCAAAACACTATCATAACTATATGACATCTCGAATTAGGATTTTAGAAGATTGCATTTTATTTTTATAACACATAATGATTACATATTACTTATTCGTATATCGTATGATTATGCAACTTTTGGGTCTATCAGCCCATTAAAAGACCCTGAGGTATCTGAAGAAAACAGAGAACATGGTCATGTTTTATCCTGCAGGTAACTCTTTTGAACTAGTGGAATATGTAGATGCTAATTTTGCAGGATATCAAGCAGACTGAAAGAGACCTTTTGGAATGACACATTACCTTTGATCCTTACTCATCTCTTAGGGAACCAAGAATAAAAAAAATCAATAGTTCTCTCAGCATCAAGGCTTAGTTAGCTGTTGCTTTCTGTTGTGCGCAGCTTCTTTGGATAAAGAAACAACTTGAGGATT
>JAKWJD010000012.1:0-83030 GCA_027705065.1 Solanum peruvianum
CTCTATCTTTATTTCCAATTGTGATTAATTGTGGTTAAGTCATGATGTTATATTGGAATAAGCCTTGTATTATGATTGATAAGATGGTATGATGTTGAATTGAAAGCTCTTGATTACGTTGTGATTATGGTGTATGTGTTATAAGGATGATGATGACTATCAATGTGCATTATTATGATATAAAATGCTAATGTGCTAGCCTCACATATATGAATTGTAATGAAAGGACTTATACTCATAGAATTCTTATTGAGCTATTGATGATGATGATTATACAAGGGGTAGACCCTATGACCTAGACTAAGCTATGATCGATAATTAAAGGCTTAAAGACATTTCAATAAGGGACTCTAACTTAGCACCGAGTGAACTACACTGAACAGTATCCCTTCCCACATAGGGAAGGTAGGAGCACTAAAGTACTCTTGAGATTGAAGACTACAATGCATGGATCATAAAAGGGTACCAACTATATCTCCTAGTTTTTGACAATGTTGCCCCCATAGGAATACTAGCTAGTGGATCTACATAGTTGTATGTTTTATTTTTTTGGTACTACCTTGGCAAGTAGTCCACCTTCCTTCGGTGTAGGGTTTTATGATACTGGATTCCACACTAGCTCATGTGGTCTATGTCGGTTAGAACAAGATGTTCCCAAAAGGTAAAATGAATTAAAGGATTGACTCTAACTAGGATAACCTAAGGGGTCTAGATTGGTCTAGGTAGGGGTATGGGACTCTACCTAAGCATTGCTCTAATTAGCCTAGATGGTTTTCTTAGGAGGATGTTCTTATGTATGTTTATGCTTATGATAATTTATGATATGTATATGAAGAACTTGCACGTTATTGATACTATATGTTGACTAGTTCCCTTATGAGTATATGTTGGTTTATATTGTTGAAGTAAGATGAAATGTATATTTAAATGCCATGTTATATGACGTAGGGTGTCAGTCATGATTCTTGTTGGGTTACTTGATTGAGTAAGGTTATGGGACTTTGTTTGGTCATTGCACTTGTTGACTTGATATGGGTTCATGGGTAATTGTCTTGCTTTGTTATAATATAATGTTCTCTTATTTATGCATGTGATGCCATTTCTTGATGATAGGTTGTAGTAGATTATGTGGTCAAGTATGACGATATGCATATTACTTGTTTGAGTTAGTAAGCATGTGTTGTTACTTAGTATGATTTGCTTAACTATGCATAAGACTTTTAAATGATAAAATAGCATGGTTTAACTAAATGTTCTTTTAGCATATTTTGAGGTCATGTGGTCTCATACTTAGTACAAGTGGCGTACTAACCCCATTTTCTTCCTATTTCCCGAACATTTTAGGTTTCGGTTGTTGAAGGTTCATTCGATATGATTTGAAGAAGGATTTGAAATTCTCTATCATCCAAGTGGGTAGGTCCACACTTTCCGAAGCCGATGATGATATCTTGCTTATGAACTTGCTTTTTTTTCTAGGACTCTTATGTTCATTCCACTTTTATTTGAGTACGATTTGTATAAGCCTGTATGTGGCTTCTTTACAATGATGTAGGGCTATGCCCAAATTGATATGATCGTTTAGATGGTATGAGATAAGACAATCCTTAAGACTATGTTCTATCTTACTCATACATATATATACAATAAAAGAAGAGGCTATGTAACCTTTCTATACGAAGGGTCTATATATACTCGATATATATATTATGTGTATGTAGAGGTCTATGTAAACCTCCAAGTAGAAGTAATAAAAGTTTTAAATTTTCCGCTAAATTTGACTTATAAATGTGATGATGTAAACTAAGAGACTAGTCTTAGTCCTCAAAGAGGGCGACAACGTCGGTTACATCTAGGGGGTAAAACCGGATGTGACAAACTTGGTATCAGAGCATGAGGTTGAATTATCTAAGAGTCGATGTCTCTCTCTACCATGTCTATGTCAGTTCGTGTTCATAATTGTGAAGCGTGCCACACTTATGGATAGGAACCTACAAGATGCCTAGGAAACTCTCATTTTCTTGGAAATCTTATATCGTGCCATTAGAGTATACTTATGGTGTGCTTTTGCATCTAATCCTGTTGTTGTGCTTATAGGAAGAATGAACACTCTATGGAATGCGACCCAAAGACTTGAAGAGGAAATTTACAATGCGGGAGCTCCTCCCCATGGTGAGCAAGTTCCTCCACTTGAAGAAGATGCTAATATGGAACAAGCTCCGGTCAATCCTCCACCCTTGACGGATGGAGATATAAGGGATGCCCTCCTTCAATTGGCTCAAGCTGCTACTGTTCAAGCCCAAGCTATGACGGATCAAGCCAACTAGGATGTTGTACCTCGTCCTCATCAACAAGTCACTACTATGGCTTCCCGTCTAAGGGACTTCACTTGAATGAATCCTCGTACCTTCTACGGGTCTAAGCTTGAGGAACACCCTCAAGAATTCAATGATGAAGTCTCTAAGATACTTTTTGCTATGGATTTGTCCACAAGTTAAAAGGCCGAGTTGTCCACTTATCAACTCAAAGACGTGGCTCAAGAATGGTTTGTGCAATGGAGAGATAATAGGACTTTGAGAGGTGGTCCTTTGACTTGGGATATCTTCATGAAGGCTTTTCTAGATCAATTCTTTCCTAGGGAGATGAGAGAGGCTAAAGTGGTGGAGTTCATCAACCTTCGCCAAGGAGGTATGCGTGTTCATGAACACTCTTTGAAATTCACTAAATTGTCTAAATATGATCCTTCATTGGTTTCTGATCCTAGAGATGAAATGAGCCGCTTTGTGACGGGGGTTTCGGATGATTTGCAAGAGGAGTGTTCATTCGGCTATACTAAACAACAACATGAACATTTCTCATCTTATGGTGCATTGCAAGCATGTGGAAGAGGCAAGAGCTAGGAGGAAGTATACAGATGCTAAGAGGACAAAATCTTTTGACGGAAGTTCTTCAAAGAATAGGCTTGAGATACAAGACAAGTCTAGGATTAAGAAGCGGGTTTCAAGTCAATTTCCTTCCAAGTTCCCAAAGGCTAGTGGTGATAGGGTGTCTAACCCTAAGTTCAAGACGGGAAAAAGTACTAATTCACCAACTGAGAAGCCAACTTGTGGAAAGTCTGGCAAGAAGCAATATGGTGATTGCCTTAAAGGGGCGGAAAATTGTTTAGGTTGTGGTAAAAGTGGGCACAAGGTTAGGGATTGACCTAATGTGAGGGGTCAAGACAACGGTAGTTGTCAATATCAAGCAAGTGGTTCAAATGAAGCTCCAAAGAAGAACCACTTCTATGCTCTCCGCTCTAGGGGTGAGCAAGAGACTTCCCCCGATGTGGTGATCGGTATGTTGAAAGTTTTTTCTATTGATGTATATGCCTTACTTGATCCAGGTGCTACTTTATCCTTTGTTACTCCTGTAGTATTCAAAAAGTTTGATATCTTACCAGATATTTTGCATGAACATTTTATAGTGTCTATTCCGGTGGGTGAGTCGGTTATTGCAAAAAGGGTGTATGAATATTATCCTATAATGTTTCCCAATAGAGTTTCTTATGTTGAACTAGTATAACTTGATATGCTTGATTTTGATGTTATATTGGGTATGGATTGGTTGCATGTTTGCTTTGCTTCTATTGATTGTAGGACTAGGGTGGTGAGGTTTAACCGTTGTTGAGTGGAAGGGGGGAAACTCTATTCCCAGAGGTCGTATAATCTCTTGCCTAATAGCATGCAAAATGATCTCTAAGGTTGTATTTACCATATTGTAAGCGTCAGAGATCTAGACTCCAAAATTCCTCCCATTGAGCCGGTCCCCATAGTGAGTGAATTTACGGAGGTTTTTCCTAATGACCTGCCCCGTATTCCTCCTGAACGAGAAATTGATTTTGTTATTGATTTGCTACCGGATAGAAATCCCATTACAATATCTCTTTATCGGATGGCTTCGGTCGAATTGAAAGAGTTGAAGGTACAACTCAAGGATTTATTAGACAAAGGCTTCATAAGACCTAGTATTTCTCCATGGGGTGCTTCGGTATTGTTTGTGAAGAAGAAATATGGGTCTTTAAGAATGTGTATTGACTACCGCCAAATCAATAAGGTAATCAAGAATAAGTATCCTCTCCCTCGGATTGACGACTTGTTTGATCAACTCCAAGGGGGAAGCTACTTTTCTAAGATTGACTTGAGGTCGGGGTATCACCAACTTAGGGTGAGAGGTGAGGATATACCAAAGATTGATTTTAGACTAGATATGGTCATAATGAGTTCTTAGTAATTCCCTTTGGTCTTACTAATGCTCCGGCGACGTTTATGGACCTAATGAATAGGGTATTTTGAAGTTACCTAAATTTATTTGTCATTGTGTTAATTGACGATATCTTGGAATATTTGAAGAACGAGGGTGATCACATGGGTCATTTGAGGGTGGTGTTGCAAAACCTTAAGGAACATCTATTGTTTTCCAATTATAGAAAATGTGAGTTTTGATTGAGGTCGGTAACATTTCTTGGTCACATCATCTTGAGTGAGGGAGTTGAGGTTGATCCAAGGAAAACAGAGGCGGTGTAAAATTGGCCTAGACCATTGACTCCAACAGATATTAGGAGTTTCTTAGGGTTGACGGGTTATTATCGGAGGTTCGTAGATGGTTTTGCATCCATCGCATCTCCCTTGACTACTTTGACCCAAGAGAGTATGAAATTTGAGTGGTCGGAGGCATGTGATAAAAGCTTCCAAATATTGAAAGAGAGACTTAATTCCGCTCCGGTGTTGACCTTATCGGACGGTACAAAGGGTTTTGTTGTGTATTGCGACGCATCCCGAGTGGCGTTGGGTGATATACCGTGGCTTCACGGTATTTTTAATGCTTTTTCCTTAAGTTTAGTGGGTGTCCAAAAGTCTTTTTGTATTGATTTTTATGTAAGTTTCCCTTTATTTGCAGGAAATCTGTCTAAAGATGAACAAGAAAGTTTTTGAGCACGAAATGCTGAAAAGTTACCACCTTCGGGGCCTGTGATGGTCCGTCGAGCCAGCCACATTTTGACAGATTTTTAACAATTAGAGTCCTTCTTTTATTAGGTTTTTGTTTTTTATAAATATTTCGAAAAACTTCGTTTTTGGGGTTAGACTCTCTTATAGTTGTTAGACTCTCATATAGTTAGATTCTCTTATGTTAGACTCTTTGTTAGTAGACTTTGTTAGGCTCCACGCAGAGGGCCCCATCCAGAGTTGCCTCCACTTGATGAAAATCTAGCTGATACGGTAGCACATGATCGCACGGCTATGCAGGCTGCTTCTGAAACCACTGACATAACCCCAGTCGAGTCTATCCCGGGTAGTAGCACTGCCCCGAGCTCATCTCGCTCATCCCCTTTCCCTGTTTTGTCCCGCTTGCTAGTGTCCAAAAACTAGAGGCCCAGATGGCTACACTTCTGCATCACATCCAGCCTTGGATGTAGAGGTCTATTGCTGAGGCAGAAGAGCAGTTGGAGCATAAAATGGTCCAGCACACAGAGCGGAAGATCGCTGAGGTTAATCAGCGCTTGGACGCTTTTGAGTTGCGGGTGCTAGCCCGGCCAGCCCCTCAGGTGGACGTGTTGACCCTTCAGGCTACGGTCGAGAGTCTGCTAGCGGACATTGATATGATGCTAGAGGCTAGGGTGCCTGATTCCAAGGCCCTTCTACAGAGCTTGCTGAGGAAACAGTGATGGCGGCCTTATTCGCCACTTCTGAGATTCCACCACTCCCTCCCGTCAAGAGCATGCCAAGAGGCGCAAGGGTCGAGAGAAGGATGAGGCTAGAGCACGGAAGAAGGAGTGCCGTGAGATTGAGGCTGCGAGGAGAGCCTCGCTTGCTGATGAGGAGGCGCGTCGAATCAGAGCTGTAGAGTCAGCTACTGCGGCATCTAGCTCCAGAGATGTGGCGATAGCGGGAGGCACTGCTGATAGTGTGTTGTTGATAAGACACTATTGAGAGAGTCCAGACTATAGAGGTAGTGGGTTACGGGGGACCGGACCCACAGCTTGCTGATCATCGGCGCTTGCGCCCCAATTTTTCTTCACCTACCACTCTCGTATTTCAATTTTTTATGCATTGGGGACAATTGCATGTCTTTTTGTTGGGGTGGGGTAATGGTAAGCGAGTTCTAGGGTGAAGTCTGAGTAGCCCACTTCACTATCCTCTTTTGGGGTTTTCTTGCCTGTGTTTCTTTCTCCAAGAGACTGATTATTTTTATAGTTGAACCGACATGTCTATATCTTGTGTGCATAGTTTAATTCTGAAGCATGATGGCTAAAATGATATCCTGATGAAATGAAAGTGATGCATGACTAGGCATAGTAATTGATAAGTGTGTGGCTCTATGCATGACATAGAGATACACCACTGCATGCGCCTAAGTCTAAAATTCGAACTAGGTGTCTGATAATCTGGTTGAGTAATGAGATGTCAAGTGAGTGTGAGGAAGATTTGAATAGTCCACTATTTGTACTGAGCTAAAAACTTGCCTGGTTAGTCCTGCTAAAAGTAAGCTGTAATAGAGAATTAGAAAATGATCATAGGCCCTTGTTCAATATAGCCCATTTTTAGCCTAAATAAAAAACCAAATGAAATTAATCCTTATTTGATCCAAACGATTTGAGCTTAAAATAAACCTTTCTTTTTCACCCCAGATGTTCTTTTCTGGGTATAATGTGTTGGCCGTGGTTCCTCCTTGGACATGTGCACCTCAGCTTATGTCAAAAGCATAAGTTGAGGGTGGCTAATGCAGTAAACAACATTTTTATGGCCCTAACCCAATTTTGAGTATGGTGTACTTTGACTCATGGCAAAGCAATGAGTTGAGGGTGACTATTATAAGGAATGCTCTGGAAAGTGGGGTTGAAAGAACAAAGAGAGAAAAAGAACAAAAGTAAAGTGACTCAAGAACCAGTTGAAATAAAAGTGAAATTATTAAAAAAACAATAAATACAAGAAAGAAAAGAAGAGAGTCACTGACATAAATGAAGAAAAAGGGAAAATAGCAAGGTGAAAGAATATGAGAAATTGGGCGAAATAAAAGGATAAAAAGTGGTATGTTTAGCCGATATGTCAAGGAGGGAAAAAAGTCACAAAAGTATAACTAAATATACCCTACATGACCCTGAGCCTATGTTACAAGCTAAGAAAGTCCTATCGTGATCGTAAGAGTTGTATAGCGAACTTAAAGCAGTGAAAATAAGGGCAAGCTTATTGCAATATGTATGAATGAGTTGTGAATTTGTTCTGAGAGTGAGTGTTGAAAGTAATCCTTATACTCAAACTGAAATCATTGTGTGAAAAATGAGTATGTTGTTTTGAAGTCAGAACACTAGTTGCAATACCGGATATATTAGCACCTCAGTGAGAAATTGAAGAGGATAGGTGTCAGTGCATGGTGAGTCTGTGTCATGGTCTGATTCCACATAATTCAAGCCCAATAGTGATAACATGCATAAACATGATGAGTTAGAACGGGATTGATAGCCAAATGATTGCGAAAGCTAAAACATGGATACTATTGTACAAAGATTTTGTAGTGAGTAATAGTGCATCGCGTGAGGACAAGCAAAAAATTAAGTTGAGGGTGTTGATATACCGTGGTTTCACGGTATTTTTAATGCTTTTTCCTTACGTTTAGTGTGTGTCCAAAAGTCTTTTTTTATTAATTTTTATGTAAGTTTCCCTTTATTTGCAGGAAATTTGTATAAAGATTAACAAGGAAGTTTTTGAGCAAGAAATGCTGAAAAGTTACCACCTTCGGGGCCTGTGATGGTCCGTCGAGCTTGTGACGGCCCGTAGGTTGCACCGTAGTGAAACTTCTGAAGGAAGAAGGGGAAGTCTGACCTAAGTGTGGGATTATGAAGTTCATGACTGACTGTCATAGCCACGATGGTTCGTCCTGCTAGATCGTTGTGATGATTAGAGAAGTAGTCTCAATACCCAAATTCCAAGAAAATTAAGTGTTACGGAACAGAGACCCTCGACGGACCGTGGTGCTTGAAATGGTCCGTCATATCCGTTCGTCGAGGGTAATGAAGAAAGCAACCGAAGGATTTGTAAAGTATAGGATGACGGAGTCCATGACGACCCGTCATGACCACGATGGCCCATTACGAGGTCCGTCGACCCAGCCACATTTTGACAGATTTTCAACAATTAGAGTCCTTCTTTTATTAGGTTTTTGTTTTTTATAAATAGTTCGAAAAACCTCATTTTTGGGGTTAGACTCTCTTATAGTTGTTAGACTCTCATATAGTTAGATTCTCTTATGTTAGACTCTTTGTTAGTAGACTTTGTTAGGCTCCACGCAGAGGGCCCCATCCAGAGTTGCCTCCACTTGATGAAAATCTAGCTGATACGGTAGCACATGCTCGCACGGCTACGCAGGCTGCTTCTGAAACCACTGACACAACCCCAGTCGAGTCTATCCCGGGTAGTAGCACTGAACCGAGCTCATATCACTCATCCCCTTTCCCCGTTTTGTCTCGCTTGCTAGGGTCCAAAAACTAGAGGCACAAATGGCTACACTTCTGCATCACATCCAGCCTTGGATGCAGAGGTCTATTGCTGAGGCAGAAGAGCAGTTGGAGCGTAAAATGGTCCAGCACACAGAGCGGAAGATCACTGAGGTTCATCAGCGCTTGGACGCTTTTGAGTTGCGGGTGCTAGCCCGGCCAGCCCCTCAGGTGGACGTGTTGACCCTTCAGGCTGCGGTCGAGAGTCTGCTAGCGGACATTGATATGATGCTAGAGGCTAGGGTGCCTGATTCCAAGGCCCCTTCTACAGAGCCTGCTGAGGAAACAGTGATGGCGGCCTTATTCGCCACTTCTGAGATTCCACCACCTCCCCGTCAAGAGCATGCCAAGAGGCACAAGGGTCGAGAGAAGGATGAGGCTAGATCACGGAAGAAGGAGTGCCGTGAGATTGAGGCTGCGAGGAGAGCCGCTGCTTGATGAGGAGGCGCGTCGAATCAGAGCTATAGAGTCAGCTACTGCGGCATCTAGCTCTAGAGATGTGGCGATAGCGGGAGGCACTGCTGATAGTGTTGTTGTTGATAAGGACATATTGAGAGAGTCCAGACTACAGAGGTAGTGGTTACGGGGGACCGGACCCACCAGCTTGTTGATCATCGGCGCTTTGCGCCCCCAAATGTTTCTTCACCTACCACTCTCGTATTTCAATTTTTTATGAATTGGGGACAATTGCATGTCTTTTTGTTGGGGTGGGGTAAATGGAAAGCGAGTTCTAGGGTGAAGTCTGAGTAGCCCACTTCACTATCCTCTTTTGGGGTTTTCTTGCCTGTGTTTTTTTCTCCAAGAGACTGATTATTTTTATTGATGAACCGGCATGTCTATATCTTGTGTGCATAGTTTAATTCTAAAGCATGATGGCTAAAATGATATCCTGATGAAATAAAAATGATGCATGACTAGGCATAGTAATTGATAAGTGTGTGGCTCTACGCATGACATAGAGATACACCACTGCATGCGCCTAATTCTAAAATTCGAACTAGGTGTCTGATAATCTGGTAGAGTAATGAGATGTCAAGTGAGTGTGAGGAAGATTTGAATAGTCCACTATTTGTACTCAGCTAAAAACTTGCCTGGTTAGTCCTGCTAAAAGTAAGCTGTAATAGAGAATTAGAAAATGATCATAGGCCCTTGTTCAATATAGCCCATTTTTAGCCTAAATAAAAAACCAAATGAAATTAATCCTTATTTGATCCAAACGATTTGAGCTTAAAATAAACCTTTCTTTTTCACCCCAGATGTTCTTTTCTGGGAATAATGTGTTGGCCCTGGTTCCTCCTTGGACATGTGCACCTCAACTTATGCCAAAAGCATAAGTTGAGGGTGGCTAATGCAGTAAACAACATTTTCATGGCCCTAACCCAACTTTGAGTATGGTGTACTTTGACTCATGGCAAAGCAATTAGTTGAGGGTGGCTATTATGAGGAATGCTCTAGAAAGTGGGGTTGAAAGAACAAAGAGAGAAAAAGAACAAAAGTAAAGTGACTCAAGAACCAGTTGAAATAAAAGTGAAATTATTAAAAAAAACAATAAATACAAGAAGAAAAGAAGAGAGTCACTGACACAAATGAAGAAAAAGGGAAAATAGCAAGGTGAAAGAATATGAGTAATTGGGCGAAATAAAAGGATAAAAAGTGGTATGTTAGCCGATATGTCAAGGAGGGGAAAAAAAGTCACAAAAGTATAACTAAATATACCCTACCTGACCCTGAGCCTATGTTACAAGCTAAGAAAGTCCTATCGTGATCGTAAGAGTTGTATAGCGAACTTAAAGCAGTGAAAATAAGGGCAAGCTTATTGCAATATGTATGAATGAGTTGTGAATTTGTTCTGAGAGTGAGTGTTGAAAAGTAATCCTTATACTCAAACTGAAATCATTGTTGAAAAATGAGTATGTTGTTTTGAAGTCAGAACACTAGTTGCAATACCGGATATATTAGCACCTCAGTGAGAAATTGAAGAGGATAGGTGTCAGTGCATGGTGAGTCTGTGTCATGGTCTGATTCCACATAATTCAAGCCCAATAGTGATAACATGCATAAACATGATGAGTTAGAACGGGATTGATAGCCAAATGATTGCGAAAGCTAAAACATGGATACTATTGTACAAAGATTTTGTAGTGAGTAATAGTGCATCGCGTGAGGACAAGCAAAAAATTTAAGTTGAGGGTGTTGATATACCGTGGTTTCACGGTATTTTTAATGCTTTTTCCTTACGTTTAGTGTGTGTCCAAAAGTTTTTTTTTATTAATTTTTATGTAAGTTTCCCTTTATTTGCAGGAAATTTGTATAATATTAACAAGGAATTTTTTGAGCAAGAAATGCTGAAAAGTTACCACCTTCGGGCCTGTGATGGTCCGTCGAGCTTGTGACGGCCCGTAGGTTGCACCGTATGAAACTTCTGAAGGAAAAGGGGGAAGTCTGACCTAAGTGTGGGATTATGAAGTTCATGACTGACTGTCATAGCCACGATGGTTCGTCCTGCTAGATCGTTGTGATGATTAGAGAAGTAGTCTCAATACCAAATTCCAAGAAAATTAAGTGTTACGGAACAGAGACCCCGACGGACCGTGGTGCTTGAAATGGTCCGTCATATCCGTTCGTCGAGGGTAATGAAGAAAGCAACCGAAGGATTTGTAAGTATAGGATGACGGAGTCCATGACGACCCGTCATGACCACGATGGCCCATTACGAGGTCCGTCGACCCAGCCACATTTTGACAGATTTTTCAACAATTAGAGTCCTTCTTTTATTAGGTTTTTGTTTTTATAAATAGTTCGAAAAACCTCATTTTTGGGGTTAGACTCTCTTATAGTGTTAGACTCTCATATAGTTAGATTCTCTTATGTTAGACTCTTTGTTAGTAGACTTTGTTAGGCTCCACGCAGAGGGCCCCATCCAGAGTTGCCTCCACTTGATGAAAATCTAGCTGATACGGTAGCACATGCTCGCACGGCTACGCAGGCTGCTTCTGAAACCACTGACACAACCCCAGTCGAGTCTATCCCGGGTAGTAGCACTGAACCGAGCTCATATCACTCATCCCCTTTCCCCGTTTTGTCTCGTTTGCTCGCTTGCTAGGGCCAAAAACTAGAGGCACAAATGGCTACACTTCTGCATCACATCCAGCCTTGGATGCAGAGGTCTATTGCTGAGGCGAAGAGCAGTTGGAGCGTAAAATGGTCCAGCACACAGAGCGGAAGATCACTGAGGTTCATCAGCGCTTGGACGCTTTTGAGTTGGCGGGTGCTAGCCCGGCCAGCCCTCAGGTGGACGTGTTGACCCTTCAGGCTGCGGTCGAGAGTCTGCTAGCGGACATTGATATGATGCTAGAGGCTAGGGTGCCTGATTCCAAGGCCCCTTCTACAGAGCCTGCTGAGAAACAGTGATGGCGGCCTTATTCGCCACTTCTGAGATTCCACCACCTCCCCGTCAAAGCATGCCAAGAGGCACAAGGGTCGAGAGAAGGATGAGGCTATAGATCACGGAAGAAGGAGTGCCGTGAGATTGAGGCTGCGAGGAGACCTCGCTGCTGATGAGGAGGCGCGTCGAATCAGAGCTATAGAGTCAGCTACTGCGGCATCTAGCTCTAGAGATGTGGCGATAGCGGGAGGCACTGCTGATAGTGTTGTTGTTGATAAGGACACTATTGAGAGAGTCCAGACTACAGAGGTAGTGGGTTACGGGGGACCGGACCCACCAGCTTGTTGATCATCGGCGCTTTGCGCCCCAAATGTTTCTTCACCTACCACTCTCGTATTTCAATTTTTTATGAATTGGGGACAATTGCATGTCTTTTTGTTGGGGTGGGGGTAAATGGAAAGCGGTTCTAGGGTGAAGTCTGAGTAGCCCACTTCACTATCCTCTTTTGGGGTTTTCTTGCCGTGTTTTTTCTCCAAGAGACTGATTATTTTATTGATGAACCGGCATGTCTATATCTTGTGTGCATAGTTTAATTCTAAAGCATGATGGCTAAAATGATATCCTGATGAAATAAAAATGATGCATGACTAGGCATAGTAATTGATAAGGTGTGTGGCTCTACGCATGACATAGAGATACACCACTGCAATGCGCCTAATTCTAAAATTCGAACTAGTGTCTGATAATCTGGTAGAGTAATGAGATGTCAAGTGAGTGTGAGGAAGATTTGAATAGTCCACTATTTGTACTCAGCTAAAAACTTGCCTTTTAGTCCTGCTAAAAGTAAGCTGTAATAGAGAATTAGAAAATGATCATAGGCCCTTGTTCAATATAGCCCATTTTTAGCCTAAATAAAAAACCAATGAAATTAATCCTTATTTGATCCAAACGATTTGAGCTTAAAATAAACCTTTCTTTTTCACCCCAGATGTTCTTTTCTGGGAATAATGTGTTGGCCCTGGTTCCTCCTTGGACATGTGCACCTCAACTTATGCCAAAAGCATAAGTTGAGGGTGGCTAATGCAGTAAACAACATTTTCATGGCCCTAACCCAACTTTGAGTATGGTGTACTTTGACTCATGGCAAAGCAATTAGTTGAGGGTGGCTATTATGAGGAATGCTCTAGAAAGTGGGGTTGAAAGAACAAAAGAAGAAAAAACCAAAGTAAAGTGACTCAGAACCAGTTGAAATAAAAGTGAAATTATTAAAAAAAAATAATACAAGAAAGAAAAAGAAGAGAGTCACTGACACAAATGAAGAAAAAGGGAAAATAGCAAGGTGAAAGAATATGAGTAATTGGGCGAAATAAAAGGATAAAAAGTGGTATGTTTAGCCGATATGTCAAGGAGGGAAAAAAGTCACAAAAGTATAACTAAATATACCCTACCTGACCCTGAGCCTATGTTACAAGCTAAGAAAGTCCTATCGTGATCGTAAGAGTTGTATAGCGAACTTAAAGCAGTGAAAATAAGGGCAAGCTTATTGCAATATGTATGAATGAGTTGTGAATTTGTTCTGAGAGTGAGTGTTGAAAAGTAATCCTTATACTCAAACTGAAATCATTGTGTGAAAAATAAGGATGTTGTTTTGAAGTCAGAACACTAGTTGCAATATCGGAAATATTAGCACCTCAGTGAGAAATTGAAGAGGATAGGTGTCAGTGCATGGTGAGTCTGTGTCATGGTCTGATTCCACATAATTCAAGCCCAATAGTGATAACATGCATAAACATGATGAGACTGAACGAGATTGATATCCAAATGATTGCGAAAGCTAAAACATGGATACTATTGTACAAAGATTTTGTAGTGAGTAATAGTGCATCGCGTGAGGACAAACAAAAAATTTAAGTTGAGGGTGTTGATATAACGTGGTTTCACGGTATTTTTAATGCTTTTTCCTTAAGTTTAGTGTGTGTCCAAAAGTCTTTTTGTATTGATTTTTATGTAAGTTTCCCTTTATTTGCTGGAAATCTGTCTAAAGATGAACTCGGATGTTTTTGAGCAAGAAATGCTGAAAAATTACCACCTACGGGGCCTGTGATGGTCCATCGAGCTTGTGACGGCCCGTAGGTGGCACCATAGTGAAGCTGTTGAAGGAAGATGGGAAAGTCTGACCTAAGTGTGGGATTACGAAGTTCATGACGGATCGTAATAGCCACGATGGTCCGTCCTGCTAGATCGTCGTGATGATCAGAGAAGTAGTCCGAGTACCCAAATTCATAAAAGTTTAAGTGTTATGGAGCAGAGTCCCTCGACGGACGGTGGTGCTTGAAACGGTCCGTCATACCTATTAATCGAGGGTAATGAAGAAAGCAGTCAAAGGATTTGTAAAGTATAGGATGACGGAGACCATGACGACCCATCGTGACCATGATGGCCCGTCACGAGGTCCGTCGACCCAGCCGCGTTTTGAAAGATTTTCAGCAATTAGAGTTCTTTTTTTATTAGGTTTTTGTTTTTTTATAAATAGTTTGAAAAACATCGTTTTTGGGGTTAGACTCTCTTATAGTTGTTAGACTCTCATATAGTTAGATTCTCTTATGTTAGAGTCTTTGTTACTAGACTTTGTGATTGTTATAATTTTGGAGAATTTTTAGTCTTCGATTAATTTTAGTAATTGATACACTTTTTCTGGAATTGATTGTTGGTGTGTTTGTGGATTAATCAAGTGAACTTTGGATTATATTCTTTCTCATCGAAGTAAGTGCATGAATTTATATATTACATATATGAATATTGTGATTATGACTATGGGTAACTAAACTCCATAACTAGGGTTGTGGGAACCATGGGTAAATAATGAGGTAAAATCTAACTAAAATAACAATTCTAGAATAGTGTCTTGCATGTATTGATAATTCTTTCGTTTAGAAGTCTTTTTAACGGATGGATACTGTTAGAACTCACTTTAATGCTACTCGCCGGACAAATGAGGTAGATAATAGGAAAAGAATTATCAACATAGATTTAGTGTATACTATATAGGCTAGTATTGATTGGTACGAGGTAATAACTTAGTCAAATATCGAATACAATACTTAATATGAGGTAAAGGTAAGGGTTAGTATAGCAACACACGTAGCCGGACCAAGGTGCGGAGTGAAATTTTCTAGGTATCGGACCAAGGATTTAGAAATACATAACTTATCACTTTGCATGCAAGATACTAGGAAAGAATTGTTATAGTTAGAATTATCAAGTTAGGAACCTGTGGGGAACACGTAAACCCTAGTTACTTTTATTAATTGATTAAACTCCAAGGTTTGATTCTATTAGTTGGTTACTTTAATTCATTAAGTTATCTTTACTAATTTAGAAATAACCCCCCCTTGTATTGTCTTTTGTTTTCTAAGGAAATAATTGACTAAATAATAGCAATAATAGATTTAAGTTAAGTCTGAACTATTTTCCTCGTGGAAACGATCCCAACCTCATTAGTTGGGTTCTTTACTTGATACGACCGTTTTACTTCTTATTTGAGAAGTAAGTTTGAGCGTATCAAATTTTGGCGCCACTGCCGGGGAAAGTAGCTTTTAGATTAAATTAAACTTATTACTAAAGTTTAGTCAATTTTTTCTAGATTTTACTTTGTTTATTATTTTTGATTCTTGCAGAACTATCTTCCTTGTATGCCAAATACACGGAGAGGAAAAGAACCCTTGTTTCCCTACAATCACGAATTAGAGCGTACACTACGCAACATGAATCAAAACTTGGGTATTAACGATGATGATCAAAACCAGCACATTACAGCTCCGATTGATGTTCATGGTCAATTATTACCCGATGATCCATGTGAAAATCAATAAAGGGGAAAGAATCCTGCTCCATGCCCTCAAGAATACTAAAGAGGCTATGATAATATAACAGACTCTGATGGGCCACTTGTCTTGCCCCGTCTACCACCAGGCCACACCTTTGTGGTAACTAGTAATCTAATGCAAATGCTCACTGCCAGAGGTTTATTTTCAGGGCTACCTTTTGAGGACCCACATGCCCATATAACTAAGGTAAGGGCAGTGTGTAAAAAGTTGTAGGGAGGCTGATTTGGATTTGTATGTAATAGGCTAAAGGTTTTTCCTCTCTCACTGACGGGGAGAGGCTGTGTTTGCTATTGGTTACTGAGCTCCTTATAACTCAATTTTCACTTGGAACCAACAAGGGACGTTTTCTTAGCACGTTACTACCCGGTCCCCAAGAAACTAAACCACAAAGACAGAGAGTGAACAACTTTGTGGCACTACCAGGAGAGTCAGTTAGCAGTTCTTGGGATAGATTCACCTCTTTTTTGAGAAGCGTCCCCAATCACCGCATAGATGATGAGTCACTGAAGGAATACTTCTATCGGGGACAGGATGATAAAAATAAAGCGGTGTTGGATACTATAGGGGGTGGTTTTTATGGGGAGTGTCCTTATGCTGACATTGCCAAAAAGTTAGAGAAAATCTTTTGGAACAATAAAGGTTGGAGTACTAGGAAGTCAGATACTGGGAGAAATACCTTCGCAGTGCAATCCACTCACAACCCAGCCACAAATGAGATTCGTGAAGAGATGGCTCAGATGAGAACTGCTCTTGGGTTGATATTAAAACATATCACTTGGGGTGAAGAAAAGATAAATGCAGTTAACTACTTGTCTAAACCACCACCACCAAATGATGAATGCTATTATGAGGAGAAGTCCTATGCGGTAAATGAACAGACGAGGGGTTTTTGACCGAGTGCCCAAGGCTCAAATCAGGAGAATTGGAGCCAAGGTCAAGGAAACCAAGGTCGGATATATGGTAACTATAACCGCGAGGGTCATTATTTCGAGATGGAAACTGCAACTGCGACAAAAACTTCAACAGGGGTAACTATGTAACAGATATGATAGGAATGGACCCTATGTTCCTCCTCAAAATCGTGAAGTTACTCCTAGGAATGGTGGAGATAGTATGGCGCGAGTTGAGGATATGTTGCACAAAATGATGAGGAGGTCGATGCTAATGATGAGCACATTAAATAGTTAAGGAGTGATTTAGCGGGTATTGGGCAAAAAGTCAATACACACGCAATATCAGTTAAGCAGATTGAGTTGCAAATGGGCCAATTATCTACGACTGTGAACACACGACAATCGGGCACTCTTCCTAGCAACACTGTCCTAAATCTGAAAAATGATGGACATTGTATGGCAATCACTACTCGGGGTGGTAAGTAGACTATTGACCCACCTATGCCGTCTAAGGAGAAAAAGGTGATAAAAGATAATGATAAGGTGATAGAGGGTAGTCGTGAAGTAGAAGTTAACACTAGAAAAGATGCTGAAGTGCCTACAAAGGTAATTCCCATTCCTAGACGCCCCCTTTCCTCAAAGATTAGTGAAAAAGTCAGAGGATGGTAAATATCGGTGTTTTATAACAATGTTGAAGCAACTTTATATCAATGTCCCTTTGGTAGAAGCTTTAGAGAAAATGCCCGGTTATGCCAAGTTTATGAAAGATCTGGTTACAAAGAAAAGATCGGTCACTTTCAAGGATGATGATAGAATGAAACATTGTAGTGCTATTGCTACAAAATCTCTCGTACAAAAGAAAGAAGATTCGGGTGCATTCACTATTCCTTGTACAGTCGGATCATTACATTTTGCGAAAGCATTATGTGATCTGGGGGCAAGCATAAATCTCATGCCCCTCTCGATTTACAAGAAGTTGGGTTTGGGTGACCCAAAGTCCACTGCGATGCGGCTACTGATGGCTGATCAAACAGTGAAAAGGCCTATAGGGATACTCTATGATGTGTTAGTAAAAGTGGAGTCATTCATATTTTTGGTAGATTTTGTTGTTCTTGATTGTGAAGTAAATTTTGAAGTGCCTATCATTCTTGGGAGGCCATTCCTTGCTACGGGTAGAGCCTTAGTTGATATGAAAAAGGGGCAGATGAAATTTTGGTTAGACAATGCAGAAACGACCTTCAACATTTGTACATCCTTGAGGCAGAGTGATAAGCTCCAATCGGTATCTGCTATATCCTACAAAGAAAAGATGAAGCAGAACCATGACTTAAAAATTGAAAAACGAGAGTTTGTGGATGGGGATTTGGTGCTTTGATAAAATTCTAGGTTGCGTTGGTTTCCGGGAAAGCTCAAGTCCAAATGGATTTGCCCTTACTTGATTACCCAACTATTCCCTCATGGAGCAGTTGAGTGAGAAACCAAGGAGGGTGTGTGGTTTAAGGTGAATGGAAGACAAATAAAACTCTATTTTGGGCATTATGAATCAGCGAATGAAATGATCGAGGCACACCATCTTAATGAAGGCTAAGTAATCAAGTTTCGTCAGTCGTGCCGCGACGTTAAATCAGGCGCTGGTTGGGAGGCAACCCAATACTTATAGTTTTTTATTTCTAGTAATGGTACCATTGTGTACTAATGGGTTTTAAATTTGCAGGCACATCACCAAGAAATTCTGCAGAGAATCACTCTGCAACAGTCACTAACGGACACATAGACAGACCACCAAGCATGGGATGGACCATCGCATGTACTCATCCTGCCAGGTACATCTTTCAGTTATTTTCAAAACTAGGGCACACATGATGGAACCAATGACAGACCATCGTATCTGCGATGGACCGTCGTTGGGGACTCGTTGCGTCATAAATGAGCATACCCGACCTGAACCGGTTGGGGGAAATTTGAAAAAATGGTAACATTTAAAAACCCCACCCTTTCATTTCACCCATTTCCTTCCATCTTTCTCCCATTTCCCTCCTTTTCAAACTTTCAACTTACCACCTCTCTTCTCTATCAACCGATCGCTTCCCTAAATTCCCCAATTTCGGATATCTCCTTTCTACTAGTCGGAGTCGATTGCTGTGGTTCTGTTCTTGATCACCAAGTACCTTCCTTGCTTATTTTTCTCAAATTCTCAGGTATGTATCTCTGATCTCTACCCATTTACATTGCATTTTTGTTTTTTTATTCGTATTATCCTATTTCTTTTTGGTGGGTCTTCATTCTTTGATCCAATTTTGCCTGACTTAGGTTGAGAATCCTCAAATTTCCTTGCTAAAACTCTAGAAATAGGTTCTTTAACATTGCTAGTTTAGTAGGTATTTGGGTTAGAAACATATAGATTAACACTAAGTACTTTCAGTGAGTCACAGAGGATGAATATGGCATCCTCAGTTCTGTCACTGAATGACAGAAGGAGACCCCGATGAGACCATTTTACCCACGACGGACCGTCATAGGGTCTATTCCAACACCTCCAACACCGCACTGTCCAATTCTTTCCAAGTTTCCACCAAAGGACACATGGGACAGACCGTCGTCCCCACAACGGTCCATCCTTCACAACCGTTCTGGTTGTCAGAGACCCTATTTCTAAGGGTCTCCAACTTTTTCTAAGTGTCCTCTGACGGACATCTACAACGGACCGTCATACCCTCGACTGTCCGTCCTACACAACCGTGATGACGGTTAGAGACCCATCTTCTGAGGGTCTCCATACTTTTTCTAAGTGACCTCTGACGGACATCTACGACGGACCATTGATATGCACAAACTTACTTCTCAAATAAGAAGGAAAGAGGTCGTATCAAGTAAAATACCCAACTAATGAGGTTGGGATCGTTTCCACGAGGAAAATAGTTCACACTTAACTTCAATTTATTCTTACAACTATTTAGTCAATTATTTCCTTGTAAAGCAAAGACAATAAAAAGGGTTTTTTTACTTCTAAATGAATGAAAATGACTAGCTAAATTAAGGATACACTGACAGCTTCAAATTATGGAGTTTAATCAATTAATAAAAGTAACTAGGGTTTACATGTTCCCTACAGGTTCATAACTTGATAATTCTAACTATAACAATTCTTTCCTAGTATCTTGCATGCAAAGTGATAAGAAAATAAAAATCTAATTAAATAGGACTCTATTTGCTAGAAATCTGTCAAAACACGGCTGGGTCGACGGATCGTCGTGGTCACGACGGGCCGTCATGGATTCCGTCGTCCCATACTTGTGCAATTTCTTCTTCTTCCCTCTTTATTAACCTCGACAGCAGGTATGACAGATCGTTATAGGCCCAACGGTCCGTCGAGGGTCTTCGTTCCAAAACACTTGAACTCTTGGAATTTGGGTACTGGACTACTTCTCTGAACTTCATAATGAACGAGCAGGACGGAACGTCATGGCTACGACGGCGCATCACGCACTCCATAACCCCACACTTGTTCAGAATTCCCCATCATCCTTCAGCAGCTGCACTACGATGCCACCTACGGACCGTCACAAGCACTACGAACTGTCACAAGCTCCGTAGGTGGTACTTTTTTGTATTTCTTAGTCAAAAACCTCCACATTCATCTTTAAGAAAGATTTCCTGCAAATAAAGAGATACTTACATAAAAATCAGTGCAAAAAGGCTTTTGGACACACTAAACTTAAGGAAAAAGTATTAAAAATACTGTGAAACCACGGTATATCAATACTCTCAACTTAAATTCGTTGTTTGTCCTCAAGAGACGCACTATGATTCAATACAAAATCTTTGTACAATAGTATCTATGTTTTATCTTTCGCAATCATTTGGCTATCAATCCTGATCAGTCTCATCATGTTTATGCATTCTATCACTATTAGGCTTGAATTATGTGGAATCAGACAATGACACAGACTCACCATGTACTAACACCTGTCCTCTTCAATTTCTCACCGAGGTACTAATATTTCCGGTATTGCAACTAGTGTCCTCACTTCAAAAAAATATCCTCATTTTTCACACAATGATTTCAGTATTAGCATAAGGATTACTTTTTAACACTCACTCTCAGAAAAAATTCAGACTCATTCATACATAGTGCCATAAGCTTGCCCTTATTTCACTGCTTTAAGTTCGCTATACAACTCTTAGGATCACGATAGGACTTTCTTAGCTCGTAACACAGGCTGAGGGTCAGGTAGGGTATATTTAGGTATACTTTAGTGACTTTTGCCCTCCTTGACATATCGGCTAAACATACCACTTTTTATCATTTTATTTCGTCCAGTTTCTCATATTCTTTCACCTTGTTATTTTCCCTTCTTTCTTCATTTGTGCAAGTTACTCTCTTCTTTTCTTGCTTGTATTTCTTGTATTTTTTTATTTTTTTTATTAACTTTTCTTTCAATTGATTCTTTAGTCACTTTACTTTTGTTCTTTCTCTCTCTTTGTTCTTTCAACCCCACTTTCCAGAGCATTCCTCATAATAGCCACCCTCAACTCATGGCTTTGCCATGAGTCAAAGTACACAATACCCAAAGTTGGGTCAGAGCCATAAAAAGGGTTGTGTACTGCATTAGACACCTTCAACTTATGCTTTTGGCATAAGCTGAGGTGCACATGTCCAAGGAGGGACCAGGGCCAACACATTATTCCCAGAATAGATCAGTTGGGGTGAAAAAGACAGGTCTAATTTAAGCTCAAATCTTTTGAATCAAACAAGGATTAATTTCATTTGGTTTTATTTTATTTAGGCTAAAAATGGGGTATATTGAACAAGGGCATATGATCCTTTCCTAATTGTCTATTACAACTTACTTTTAGCAGGACTAACCAGGCAAGTTCTAGCTCAATACAAATAGTGGACTACTCAAATCTTCCTCACACTCACTTGACATCTCATTACTCTACCAGATTATCAGACACCTAGTTCGAATTTTAGACTTAGGGTCATGCAGTGGTGTACCTCTATGTCATGCTTAGAGCAGCACATTTATCAATTACTATGCCTAGTCATGCATCATTTCATTTGATCAGGATATCATTTTAGCCATCATGCTTCATAATTAAACTAGTACACAAGATATAGACATGCCCGTTCAACATGAAAAATAATCAGTCTCTTGGGGAAAATGAACACAGGCAAGAAAACCCCAAAAAAGGATAGTGAATTGGGCTACTCTGACTTCACCCTAGCACTTACTTTCCATTTACCCCACCCCCAACAAAAATACATGCAATTATCCCCTATGCAATAAAATAATTGAAATACAAGAGTGGTAGGTGAAGCAAACCTGGGGCGCAAAGCGTCGACGATCAGCAAGCTGGTGGGTCCGGTTCCACGGAACCACTACCTCTGTAATGTGGACACCCTCAGTAGTGTCTACAACATCAACAACACTATCAATAGTGCCTCCTGCTATCTCCACATTTCTGGAGCTAGATGCCCCAGCAGCTAACTCTACTACCCTCAGCTGATGCGCCTCCTCATCATCAAGCAAGGCTCTCCTCGCAGCCTCCATCTCACGGTGATCCTTCTTTCGTGCTCGAGCCTCATCCTCCTCTCGACCCCTATGCCTCTTGGAATGCTCTCGAGGGGGAGGTGGTGGAATCTCAGAAGTGGATAATAAGGCCGCCATCACTGTATCTTCAGCAGGCTCTGCAGAAGGGGCCTCAGACTCAGGCACCCTAGCCTCTAAGATCATATCGATGTCTGCGCCGAAAGACTATCGACCGCAGCCTAAAGGGTCGACACATCCACCTGAGGGGCTGGCCAGGCTAGCACCCGCAACTCAAAAAAGTCCAAGCGCTGATGAACCTCAACGATCTTCCACTCTGTGTTCTGGACCATTCTCCGCTCCAAGCGCTCTTCTGCCTCAGCAATAGACCTCTTCATCCAAGGCTGAATGAGATGTAGAAGTGTAGCCATCTGTGCCTCTAATTTCTGGACCCTACCAAGCGGGACCAGATTGGGAAAAGGGGATAAGCGAGAGGATCTCGGGGCAGTGGTACTATCCGAGATTGACTCGACCGGGGTAGTGTCAGTGGAAACCGCCTGAGTAGCCGTGCGGGCCTGTTCTACCGTATCAGCCAGATTGTCACCAAGTGGAGGCAACTCTGGAAGGGGCCCTCTGCGTGGAGCCAACTCATTGGCCTCATCCCTGATGAGGCCAATATCAACAGTGCCCAGCGGGGTCTTGAGCTGATCAACGTGCCATATAGGCACACCTGCGGACCTGCATAGAGAAAATATCATGCACGGGAAAGGGTAAGTAATTGTGACCTTAAAAGCCCTCTCGTGTATGGCCGCCTGTAGAAGCCAAAAAAACTCCACCTCAAACCCGGCTATCATCACCGCCATCAGTACTACACGATCCCATGTGACTATATTATTAGCGGGTGTGGGGAAAAGGCACTGGCGGACAATCAACCATAAAAACTTCGCCGTGAAGGTCAGGTTAGCCTTCTTGATGGCTCGCTTTAGCTCGGTCACCCAGTCAGCACCCACTCCATCAACAGACAAGCAAAACGACACAAAATAATTAACAGAGTTAACATGTAATGACATTTCTATAGTAACAGTGAAACACGACGGACCAGGTGATGAATCATCGTGAATACGATGGACCGTCATGGGGTTCGTCATGTCTTACTTAAACTATGTTTATGTGGAGAACCTTGAAGGAAAGTCTCTGACAAGTATGACGGTATATGCAGGACGGACCGTCACTGGTATGACGGTCCGTCGTAGGTGTCCGTCAGAGGACACTTGAATAAAATATGGAGACCCCTAGGTGAGGGATCTCTGACCGTCATAATGTTTATGCAGGACGGACCGTCGAGGGTATGACGGTCCGTCGTAGTTGTCGGTAAGAGAACACTTGGAAATAGGATGAAGACCCTTAGAAGAGGGGTCTATGACCGTCATAATGGTTATGCAGGACGAACCATCAAGGGAATGATGGTCCGTCGCATGTGTACGTTGGAGGACACTTGGAAAAAGTGAGAGACCCTTAGGAATAGGGTCTCTGACAACCAGAACGGTTGAGAAGGACGGACCGTCGTGGGTGGACACTTGGAGAAAATTTGACAGTGGGGTGTTAGGGATGTAGGGACGGACCCAATGATGGTCCGTCGTTAGGGTCTTGTTCTGTCATTCAGTGATAGAACTGGGGATGCCCCATTAATCCCCTATGACCCAAATGGAATTTTTAGTGTTTTAGCCTCTATTTGTCTAACTCAAATACCTAGTAAACTAGCAATTCTAAAGCACCTATTTCTAGAGTTTTATCATGGCAATTTTGAGGATTCTCAACCTAGGTCAGACAGAATTTGTATTAAAGAATGAACACATCAATAAGAACTAGGCTAGTACTAATTGATAAACAAAAATGCAAAGTAAATGGGTAGAAATTAAAACAGATACTTGAGACTATGAGAAAAACAATCGAGGAAGGTACTGGGTGATCAAGTAGAGAACCACAACAGCAAATTCCGACTAGTAGATTGGGGAATTTTGGAAAATGATCGGTTGTAAGAGAGGGGTGTCATGAACTTGGAAGTTGAAAATGGAGGGAAATGGGAGGAAGAGGGAAGGAATGGGGTAAAATTAAGGGGGTGAGTTTTTTAAATGTTAAGAATTTTTAAAAAACCCAGTCGGGTCGGGTCGGGTACACTTCATTAATGATGCGATGAGTCCACGACAATGGTCCATCGCAGATGAGACGGTCCCTCATTAGTTCCGTCGCGTGTGCCCTAGTTTTGAAAATAACAGAAAGACATACCTGGCACGATGGATTCATGCGACGGTACGTCGCATGCTTGACTGTCCGTCGATGTATCCGTCAGTGACTACTGCAGAGTGATTTTCTGCAGAATTTCCTGGTGATGTGCCTGCAAATTTAAAACCCATTAGTACAAAATGCTATAATTACTAAAAATAAAAACTATAAGTATTGGGTTGCCTCTCAACAAGCGCCTGATTTAACGTCGCGGCACGACTGAGGACACTTGATTACTCAGCCTTCATCAAGATGGAATGCCTTGATTCCTTCATTCGCCGACTCAGCATGCCCAAAATAGGGTTTCATTCGTCGTCCATTTACCTTGACTGCTCACCCTCCTTGGTTTTCAACTCAACTGCTCCATGAGGGAGTAGTTGGGTAATCAAGTAAGGGCGTGTCCATTTGGACTTGAGCTTGCCCGGAAACCAACGCGACCTAGAATTGTATAAAAGCACCAAATTCCCAACCATAAACTCTTGTTTTTCACTTTGTAGGTCATGGTGATTCTTCATCTTTTCTTTCTGGGATATGGCATATACCGATTGGAGCACACCACTCTGCCTCATGGACCTACAAATGTTGAAGGTCGCTTCTTCATTGTTCAACCGAAATTTCATCTGCCCCTCTTCCATATAAATTAAAGCTCTACCCGTAGCTAGGAATGGCCTCCCAAGAATAATAGGCACTTTAAAATCGACTTCACAATCAAGAATAACAAAATCTGCCGGAAATATGAACGACTCCACTTTTACTAGCACATCGTGGAGTATCCATATAAGCCTTTTCACTATTCGATCGGCCATCTGTAGCCGCATTGCAGTGGGCTTTGGGTCACCCAAACCTAAGTTCTTGTAAATCGAGAGGGGCATGAGATTTATGCTTGCCCCAGATCACATAATGCTTTTTCAAAATGTAATGACCCGACTGTCCAAGGAATAGTGAATGCACTCAGATCATCTTTCTTTTGTACCAGAGATCTTGTAGCAATAGCACTACAAAAGTTGCATTCTATCATCATCCTCGAAAGTGACCGATCTTTTCTTTATAACCAGATCTTTCATAAACTTGGCATAACCGGGCATTTGTTCTAGAGTTATACCAAAGGGACATTGATAGAAATTTGCTTCAACATTGATATAAAACACCGATATTTACCATCCTCGGTCTTTTTAACTAATCTTTGAGGAAGGGGGGGTCTAGGCATGGGAATTACCTTTATAGGTACTTCAACGTCTTTTCCAATGCCATCGTCTACTCTACCACTACCCTCTACCACCTTATCATTATCCTTTCTCACTTTTTCCTCATTAGACGGCATAGATGGGTCAATGGTTTTCTTACCACCCCGAGTAGTGATTGCCATACAGTGTGCATCATTGTTTGGATTTTGGACAGTGTTGCTAGGAAGAGTGCCCGGTTGCCGTGTGTTCACAGTCGCAAATAATTGGGCCATTTGCACTCGATCTGCTTAATCAATATTGCATATGTATCGACTTTCTGCCCAATACCCGCTAAATCACTCTTTAACTCTTTGTCCTCATTATTTTGTGCAACATATCCTCAACTCGCGCCATACTATCTCCACCATCCCTAATAGTAACTTAACGATTTTGAGGAGGGACATAGGGCCCATTCCTCTCATTTCTGTTACCATAGTTACCTTGTTGAAGTTGTTGTCGTGGTTGTAGTTTCCATATCTGACATAATGACCCTTACAGTTATAGTTACCATAGATATGACCTTCGTTCCCTTTACCTTGGCGCCAATTCTCCTGATTAGAGCCTTGGGCACTCGGTCAGAAACCCCCCGTCTGCTCGTTTACCGCATAGGAATCCTTGGCATAATAGCATTCATCATTTGGTGGTGGTGGTTTAGAAAAGTATTTAACGTTATTTATTTTTTATGCACCCCCAGTGATACGTTTAAATATCAACCCAAGCTCAGTTCTCATCTTAGCCATTTCTTCATGAATTTCTATACAACACCATCGCATAATCACAAGTAACCATAATTGAAATAAAGAGTTGAGATCACAAGACTTACCAAGCCTCCTTCATAAGCCAACATCAAGGTCTTACCATAAACTCTCCAACTCAACCCAACAATGGGTGTAATATCATCATACAATAGTAACAAACACAATAATGATCAATTGATTCACTAAACAACAATCTATCACTAGTTCATCGGCTAACATTTGAGACTTAGGTCAAATTAATAATCTACTACACAACCTAGGTCAATTATTCAAGAACAACAATGTTAGGATTATGATACATCTCAATCTATTCTTAAATTGGCATAATAAAAACATAGGATAGTAATCCAACCAATAACCAAGTCAATTGAACCAAAACTACACATTTCAACTCAAGATAACAACGTAGGGTTAAGCGGAAAAGTTCATCTTCTACAATCTAGACCAATCCATCAATAAGTAGTGTAATATAGTCATAATTCATCATAGTATAATCAATAAAATCAAAATAAACCATAAATATATCCAATTGAAAGTTAAATTTCATAAACAAATCGAATTGAAAGACAAAATTTGAGAATGGAAGAAACCCACATGAAAACTCATCTTTTGATTCCAATTTTGAAAGAACCCTTTTTGGGGGAAAGGAATCCCATACCTTGTTGATTGTTGAAGTTTAAAGAAGAAACTTTGATCTTTAGAAGCCCTAGAACCCCTTGAATTGACCTTTGATAATGTTCTTCTACTTGGGAGAGAGAAAGAAGAGAGAAGAACAACTATTTGGGTTGTTGGAATTATGAGGTTTCGGTTAGGATAATTAGGTTAGGGTCTTTATATAGGTCATAAATTACCTTTATTAGACCACCCTTATCCCCTAGCTAATTAAATAACCATATAAATAATTAATTTAACTAAAGTAAGACGTGCAACAAAATCAGTGGCTCACATACTAGATCACGACAAACAGTCGTTTGTCAAATGACGGCCAAGAGACCAACTATCCTGTTGGTCCATCGTTTGAATCAGACACTTGTCAAAAAGTCATCCCACGAATTTGGCTAAGTGAACATCGACGGAGGCATGGACTCCCAAGGGCCCCGTCAATTCATCAATGGCTCGTTAATGGCATTCGTTGGTGATACCGTCTCTTGACAACTTTTAGCCACTTTTTCAATGGTCTTCCTCAAGGGACCTTGGTTTGTCGTTGGGATTCGTACCCACATGTTTCGAATATGAACTAACACTAATACGTGTTAGACACATTTCAACAAGATTTCATCATTTCTCGACTCCTAAAACTTAGTAAATAGGCTAAGTCACACTAGCACCTCATTGAACTAGTTTCTGGACGTCATAGGCGTTCTTTGACAGTTTGTTTTATAAACTTTATAAATAATTTAAATACATTAAAATTAACCTTAAAACAGTGTCTAGACCTTTCACACCTATGTTATGCTCTAGAACACGTCTTAGTCTTTTAGAGTGATTCATTATCCCCCCTTAGGAACATTCATCCCCGAATGCCACTAAAATATTTTGAAAGGAAGGAAATTACTAAAGACAAGCAGGCCAACCAACACAATACATTATAACAAGAGACACAACATCAATCATGGAATTTACACATAGCAAAACATCAATTACTACATATAAAGCTCAACATCAAAATATGAAGAATTTCCTTCTAACAACAACATGAGCTCAACATTCCTTATATGAATCAACTATGCCAAAAATCAACTTACCCACATACTCAATATCATTTCATAACGACTCACCACAATAAAATGCACAACATAGCTCAAAACAAGAAAAATTGCAAATTTTCAAGTCTATAACATACTACACTACTTTGTCACTGTAACTAGAACATTTTTGTTGAACATCACAAAAAATCAACGCAACTTAAAGTTTTAGTCATTATTTTTATTATTAGCAAGAAAAACTTACCTTCACTACTAAAGTGATTAGGATAACGGGACTTCATGTCAACCTCGACCTCCCATGTTTCCCCCACAACTAGATGGTTTCTCCATAACACTTTTACCCAGGACACCTCTATGTTCCTCAACCTCTTCACTTGACGATCAAGGATTTCAACCGGAACCTCCTCATAGGAGAGGTTATCCTTCATAACATGACCGTTACTAGGAATAATAGACTCGGGATCACGGATAAACTTCTTAAGAATTAAAAAATGGAAAATCAGATGAACCAAAGATAATTCACTAGGGATCTTCAACTCAGAAGAAACATTACAACCGTTCGCAAGATTTCACAGGAGCCCACATAACGAGGACTCAACAACCCTTTCTTGAAAAATCTAACCACCCTTTTCATAAACAAAATTTTCAAGTACACTTTATCACCCTCCTCAAAATCTAAATTTTTTATCCTTTGATCAACATAGGACTTTTGTCGACTATAGGCTATTTGCAACCGGTGCCTTGTGATCTGAACTTTCTCTAAAGTCTTACAAATCAAATTGGGACCAAGAACCGAAGACTCGCCAACCTCAAACCACCCAATAGGAGACTTTCACAACTTACCAAACAAAGCTTCTTAAGGAGCCATATATATGGATGAATGAAAACTATTATTATACGAGAACTCTAACAAATGCAAATGCTCTTCCCAATTTCCCTAAAGTCAATGATGGAAGATCTAAGCATATCTTTAATAGTTTGAATAGTCCACTCCACTTGACCATCAGTTTGGGGATGAAAAAAGGTTCTTAACTTCACTTGAGTACCCAAACCTCCTTGAAATGATCTCCAAAACCTAGATGTAAATTGAGAACCTCTATACAGTATGATGGACAAAGGAACCCCATGAAGACTTCTTATCTTGTAAATACTGCTTCTTGAATAATCTTCCCTTGAATAAGTAGACTTAATGGGAATAAAGTGAGCCTATTTGGTCATCCTATCTACGATTACTCATATAGAGTCATATTGCTTCCGAGTTCGAGGTAACCCCACTACAAAATCCTTGTTGACATCTTTCCACTTCCAAGTAGGAATTTGGATATCTTGTAGTAGACCACTTGGCTTTTGATGTTCAGCCTTCACCTGTTAACAATTGGGAAACATTGAAACAAACTCTGCAATATCCCTTTTTAGGCCATCCTTCCAAAACACCTCTCTAAGATCATGGTACATCTTTGTAGCACCCGGATGAATAGAGTAACGGGCCCCATGAGTTTCCTCAAGGATTATACTCCTCAAATCATTCACATTAGGCACACAAAATCTCCCTTGATACCTAAGAACGCCATCCTCCCCTTGACAGAATGACACATTCATCTTTCCATGAACCGATTCTTTCAACTCCATCAATAATGGATCAAGGTGTTGCGTAGACTTTACCTGAACCAGCATAGACGACTCTGAGTTATGATGTACCACAACAACAACATTTGGAGAATCTTCAATCTGAACCCTTAAATGAGCCAACCTAGGAAAATCTTTCACTAGGTGTCTCTTGGATTCTGCTACAACATTAGCTTTGCCAGAATGATAAGGAACACTCATCTCATAGTGTTTCGTCAAATCTAACCATCTCATTTTTTAGAGATTCAACTCTTTTTGAGTAAATACATATTGAAGATATCTGAGTTCCATAAAAACATCAACATGAATCCCATCAAGATAATGGCTACATATTCACAAGGTAAATACCACGACCGCTAGCCCAAGGTCATGAGTTAGATAACTCCTCTCATGAACATTGAGTTTCCTAGAAGGATTGACTATAACTTTTCCCCATAATGCATAAGAACATACCCCAACCAAACTCTGGATGTAGCACAATATACCATGAAACACTTTGTACCCCTTGGTAGGGTCAATACCGAAGTGGAAGTAAGTCTATCCTTGAACATTTTGAAGATCTTTACACATTCCTATCACCAGTCAAATTTCACATTATTTTGAGTCAAGGTTGTCATAGGGGAAGCAAGATATGGAACCCATCGAAAAACCTTCTATAATAACCGACTAGTCCTAAGAAAGTCCTAATATCCATAGGAGCCAATGTTCTAGGCAAATTTTTCGCTGCTTTGGTCTTCTTTTGTTCAACCTATACCCCTTCACTAGAGATTATATGACCAAGAAATGCTAATCACCTCAACAAAAACTCACATTCACTACACTTGGCAAATAATTGGTGTTCCATTAGCACTTGCAACACAACCCTCAAATGGTTCATGTGTTCATCCCCGTTCTTCGAATATTCCAGGATGTCGTCAATAAAGGCAATTACAAATGAATTTAGATAACTTTGAAACACCCTATTCAGTAGGTCCATAAATACCGCTGGAGCATTAGTGAGACCAATGGACATTATTAAGAACTCATAGTGACCTTGTTTTGTTGGAAATGTCATCTTGGGAATATCTTCACCTCTTACTCTAAGTTGGTGATATCCCCATCTCAAGTCAATCCTGGAAAAGTAACTCCCACCTTGGAGTTGATCAAATAAATCATAAATACGAGGGAGAGGATACTTTTTATTGATTGTGATTTTGTTGAGTTGACGATAATCGATACACATACTAAGGGACCCGTCATTTTTTATACAAACCATATTGGAGCACCCCATAGAGAAATACTAAGCCGAATGAAGCCTTTTTCTAGTAAATCTTTGAGTTGAGCCTTCAAATATTTCAATTCAGTCGGAGACATCCGATAAGGAGTAATTTAAATGGGATTTGTATACGGTAGCAAGCCGATACGAAAATCAATTTACCGTTTGGGAGGAATACTGGGAAGAGTTTGAGGAATGATCTTCAGAAATTCCCTCACTACGGGGACCGACTCAACGGGGGGAATTTTTGAGTATAAATCTTTGAGTCATACAATATGATATAAACACCCCTTAGAGATCAGTTTGCATGATTTTAAACAAGAGATGATTTGACGTATAAGAATAGAATTTACAGCCTTGCACTCTAAAACAATCTCGTTTGGAATGTTGAAATTTACCACCCTCGTTTTACAATCTATAGAAGCAAAGAAAGCATGCAACCAATCCATACCCAAAATGATATCAAAATCAAACATATCAATTTATACTAGTTCAACATGAGTAACCCTATTGGGCAACATGACAGGAAAATTTCTATATACTCATTTTGCAACAACCAAATCAACTGTTGGAGTATACACCGAAAAAGGTTCACTCAAGATATTGAGCAAAATATCAAACTTTTTAGCTACTAGAGGAGTACCGAATGGAAGGTAGCAACAAGATCAAGTAAATCACATACATGAATATCAAAGACTTGAACATACCGGTCACTACATCGGGAGAAGTCTCTTGCTCACCTCTAGAGCGGAGAGCATATAAGTGATTATTCTTTGGAGCATCAACATTAGAACCACTTGCTTGAGATTTAACCTAGTCTTTCCCCTTCAAATTTGGGCAATATAGCACTTTTTTACACTTCTACCACAACTAAAACAATTGCCCGTCCCAACTAAGCATTCACCGAAATGACCTTTTCCACACTTGGCCCAAGTAAGTTTCTTGTTTGGTGAACTATTACATCTTCCCTTGTAAACATAGGTTAGACACCCTATCATCACGAGTCTTAGGGAACTTGGAAGGAACTTGGTTATAAAACCTTTTATTGAACCTATTCTTGTCTTGCATATCAAGCCTACCATTTGAAAAACCACCATCAGACGACCTTTCCCTTTGAGCATCCTACTCTTTATCTTAACCCTTATCACTTCCACTTGTTGAGCATGAACCATGAAATGAGAAATGTTCATATTATCATGTAGCATATCGAATGACATTCTTCCTTCAGGTCATCCGACACTCCTATCACAAAGCAACTCATTTCAGCCCTAGGATTGGAAAAAAAATAAGGAACATACTTTGAAAAATATTTAGTAAATTTCAGAGTACCTCCTTAATGAAGGTTGATGAATTATTACAACTTTGTCTTCCCTCTTCTCTCTAGGAAAGAACCGATCAAGAAATTTCTTGAAATCTCCTAAGTCACTGGTCCACCCCTTAAAGGCCTATTATCTCTCCATTGGACGTACCAAGTTTGGGCCACAAAATGAGTTGGTAAGTGGATAAATGGGCTTTCGGAATACTAGTCAACCCCATAGCATATAGAATTTTTTAGATCTCATTAATGAACTGTTGGGGGCCTTCCTCAACTTTGGACCCATATAAAGTAGGGGTATTCATCCTGGTGAAATCCCTTAAATGGGAGGCAATAGTTCTAACATGTTTGATTGCTCAGGGTACCACATCCCGATTAGCTTGGGCCATCATGGCTTGTGCTTGAGTGGTGACGACTTGTGCTTGAGTGGTGACGAGTTGTGCTTTTGTTGTGATGGCTTGGGCCATTTGGTGAAAGGTTTCCCTTATGTCACCAATCATTAAAGGTGGAGGATCGATCAGAGCTTGGTCATCATTAGCAACTTCTTCAAGAGGAGGGACTTGATAGTCACAGGGAGGATCTCCCACATTGGAAATTTCTTCATCATGAAGTTTTGTAACGTTTCTTCGAATATTAATTGCCTATAATCACAATAAGAGGATTAGATGCTAAGTGTATCACATCCGCGGAGGACCCCCTTAACGTAACCATCATTGTCGTCCTCTGAGAGGACTAAGACTAGACTATTAATTTACATCATTGAATTTATAGGTTAAAAATGTGGAAAATTTAAAACTTTTCTATCTATCATGAGGTTTCATAGACTTCTCGCATAGACGTAAGATATTCATATCGAGTATACATAGACCCTTTGTACAAGAAGATTACACAGTCTTCTACTTTTATTGCATATAGATATATAAAATACTTAACATAGTCTTAAAAGAGTGTCTTATCTCATTACCATCTAAAACACGAGTATATCAATTGGGCATATTTCATACGTCAATGTAATAAAGCCACATATAGGTTATACAATCTTTAGTACACAAATGAAAAGGAAAGATCATAGAAGTCATAAAACTAGAATAACTTCATTAGCTTGATAGTGGCATTGCCATCGGAAAGTGAGGACCTACCCAACTTGAATTATTGATAATTCCAAGTCTTCTTTCAATGTCATCTCAAAAGCCCTTCAACGACCGAAACCTAAAATACTGAAGAAAAGGGAGAAAATGGGTTAGCACATAATCTATACTAAGTTTGAGAGCATATGCACATATAATTTCAAGTCATGCTAAAAACGGTCATTTGTTAAAACATGCTATTTTTCATTTAGATACCCTTATGCACATTGAAGAACCAATACAAGTAATTAATTCATATTTCGTAAATGAATACAATGTTGTATACAAGACCAAACCACCTTAAGTCAAATCAAGTTACATTCATATAAACATACTTGAACCCATAATAAAATACAACTCTATCATCAAGTAATAACATCACAATCATGAATAAGAATTCATTTCAACATAAAAAAAAGAAAGACCACTACTCATGACCCTCATTAAGTCCATTTGTGCAATGACCAAGTAAATCCCTATAACCTTACTTAATAAATTAACCTAATTAGAACCCTAACCGATGTCAAATTTCACATATCATATCATTAAGAGTACATAACATAATACTTTGTCAATATAGACCACACTTATATTCACAAGTTAATTCAACATCATAAGGTGTCATTAACAAGTAAGATCATCACATACATTAATAAGAATATACATAAGACCGACCTCTTAAGGCTACCCTCAAGTTAAACTAGTGCAAGGCAGTCCCATACCCCTACCTAGGCTAAGTCAAACCTCTTAAGTCACCCTAGTGGTTTGTACATTATTACGTAATTTTAGTTTAGGGAACACTTCGCTTAACCGACATAGACCACAAGATCTATGTGTGTAATTTGGTGTTGTACCTTACTATGATGGAAGGTAGTCTACCTGCCAAAGTAGAACCAAACAGAAATGTAGCTTTCTAGGTGGATCTACTAGCTAGTTTTCCTATGGGGGCAACATAGTTTAAGGAACTAAGAGATATGTATTAAATATCTATATGCCATTTGATAATTGGATACTCTTCTCATGATAATCCATCAGGTGAGTATCACTCATAGGGGAGTCAACACCTCATGTGGAACTATAGGGTGAATCTTCTTCTATGGAAAGTCAACCCCTCCCAATGTCAAGTTCTCTAGGTGCTAAGGTACATCCCTTTTGAAATGTCTTTAATTCATCCATTATTATCAAAACATAGTAAAGGTTATATGGCCTAATAATTATAAAAACATCATCATCATATCTCATTAGGAATGGTATGAGAATCACCTTTTAATACATCCCTCTTAGTGAGATCAACACCTTACAGCATATCACAGTAATGCACATAAATTAATCAAACTTTTCCTTATATCATGACAAGCTTTACATGATATCACAATTCATACGTCAAGACATTTCAATACAAACATCATACCATCCTATTAAATCCAATCACTACCACATACTTCAATTGAATAAACATCACAAGACATAAGTCATTATAATAGAATTAGGATTTCGAAATCACAAGACCTTACCTCTTCCTCTCCAAAAGCTATCAACATAGTATTACAATCAACCAATCTCAAATCATCCATAAATTTTCATAATATTATCATACTACAGTAATTAAACTAATAAGCAAGTCAATTGAACCAACACGACACAATTAAACTCAAGATCATAACCTAGGGTTAAGGGGAAAAGATCATCGTTTACAAACTAGACATATCCATCAATGAGTAGTGTAATATAGTAATAATTAATCATAATCTTATCAATAAAGTGAACATAAAACATAAAAAAATCCAACTAAAATATCAATTTTGACATTGGAAAAGTCCCTACTGGAAACTCATCATTTTTTAAATAAATTTAAAGGAACTCTTTGGGGAAAGGGAGCCTAAATGTGAAAGGAATCCCATACCTTGTTATTTGATGAAGATTTTTGGAGAAACATTGGTGATTTCAGACCTATAACCCACCTTGACCTTGTCTTCTATGGTGTTCTTCAACTTGGGAGAGAAAGAGGAGTGAGAAGAGAGTTTGTGTTTTTTTGGAATTATGAGAGTTAGGATAGTCTAATTAGTTTAGGGTCTTTATATAGGTTGATAATTAACTTAATTAGGCTTAAATTAAGACCTAAATAATTAAATAATTCCTAAATTGATTAACTCAATTCACTTGAAATCTAGCAGCCAAAACATACCCTCACAGACGACTCCTAGTCCACGCCTCGTTTGTCAATCAACATACCAAGGAACAACCGTCCTGTTGGTCCGTCATTTGACTAAGAGACATGTAAAAACAGGAATCCAATGAATTTGGATAAGTTACCATCAATTGAGTATCGACGCCCTATCGATTCACCAACTGCCCATCTGTGGCATTCGTAGGTGACACTTTTTTGACAGCTTTTAGCCATTTTTATACATATCCTCCTCAAGGTCCCTTAGTTTGTTCTTCACGAGTCATACCCAAACGTTTTGAATATGAACTAACTCATATACATGTTATACATTGTTCCATCTAATTTCACATTTTTCCGACTCCTAACACTTAGTCAAATAGGCTAAGGCACATTAGCACCTCATTGAACTAGTTTCCTGACGTCGTGGACGTTCTTTAACGTCTTAATTTCAAAACTTCCTAAATGAATCATATTCATTAACATTTACCTTTAAAAAGTGTATAATCCTTGTTACACCTATTTAGTCTCTAGAACAGATCTAAGACTTTCCTAGTATTACAGAGGGCACATAGAGTACAATACTCTTGAGGCACGATATTGGATTTCTTAGAAAATGAGATTTTCTTTGGCATCATATAGTTTCCTATTCATAAGTGTTGAATCATTCATAATGATGAGTAAGAATTTACATAGACACGGTTGAGTGAGGCATCGACTCCAAAGATATTCAACATCATGCTCTGATACCAAGTTTGTCTCTTGGAAGCACCCCCTAGAAGTAACCAGCGTCGACGTCCTCGACGAGAACTAAGACTAGCCTCTTAATTTACATCATTAAATTCATATGTTAACATGCCAAAATTTAAAAACTTTTCAATCTATCATGAAGTTTACATAGACCTCTATCATACACATAATATATTCATCCCAATCTCAAGTATACATAAGCCCTTCATATAAGAAGATTATATAGTCTTCTACTTTTAGTGCACAATTTATATATAACATTAACATAGTCTCAAAATGGATGTTTTATCTCATAAAAATCTAAACAAAAATATCACAATTGGATATAGACCATACATCAATATACAAAGCCACATATTGGCTATACAATCTTTACTCAAATGAAATGGAAATCAACAATAGTGTCTTAAGACTAATCAACTACAATAGCTATATAGATGGCATTGTCCTCGAAGTGGTGAGGACATACCCAACTTGCATGACTAAGAATTCCAAGTTTTCTTCGAAATTGTTTTAAAAGCCCTTCAATGAGCGGAACTTAAAATTTATGGGAAAAGGGAGAAAATGGAGTTAACACATCACATGTTTTAAGTATGAGACCATATGCACATACAATATCAAATTATACTAAAAAGGGACATTTCACTAAAACATGCTAATTACATTTGGAAAACCTTATGCACATTCAAGAACCAATACAACACATTAATGCATATTGATCAAGTCAATACCATGTCCTATACAATACCAAACAATTTTCAATTCAAATAAAGCCACATATATATCAACATACTTGAACCCATAATCAAATACAACTCTATCATCAAGTCATAACATCACAAGCATGAATAAGAGTTCTTCAAATTATAACAAACGAAGACCATTACTCATGACCCTATTTAAATCAACTTGTGCAATGATTATGCAAAGTCCCATAACATTAATTAATAAAAAACACGTAGAAAGAACCATAACCCATGCCCAACTTTACATATCATATCAATAAGAGTATATTATATCATATTTTAACAATAGAGACCAAACACATGTTCATTAGAGTAACAAACATCACATAGTGTCATTAACATGTACAATAATCATATAAATATCATTTACATTTATTAGAATATACGTATAAAAGATCAGCCTTCTAAGGCTTCCCTCACGGCAAACTAGTGCAAGTCATAGCTAGAGTCCAATACCCCTACCTAGGCTAAGTCAAACCTCTTAAGTCACCCTAGTTGGTTTGTACTTTATTACTTCATTTTAGATTAGGGAAAACTTGCCTTAACCTACATAGACCAAAAGAGATAAGTGTGGAATCCAGTGTTGTAAAACTTTACACCGATGGAAGCTGGTCTATTGGCCAGAGTAGAACCAAACATAAACGTAGCTTTCTAGGTGGATCAACAAGCTAGTCTTCCAATGGGTGAAACATAGTTTAAAGAACTAAGTGATAGGTATGAGATCTCTACATGAAACATGGAAATTTCAGCGTCATCTCATTAGAATCCATAGGGTGAGTATCCATCATAGGGGAATCAACACCTCATGTGGAACTATAGGGTGAATCTTCCTCTATGGAAAGTCGACACCACCCATTTTCATGTTCTCTCGGTGATAAGATAACGTCCCTTTTGAAATTTCTGTAATTCATCAATAAATATCAAAACTTTGTGCAGGTCATAGGGTTTATCCATTATATAATAATCATCATCATAGCTCAATACGAATTGCATCAGTAATTTCATTTCATTACAATTTATATATATGAGGATAGCACATTTACATAATAACTTCATGATATGGAACATTGGTAAGTTATCACCATCCCAATAACATTTACATATTATTCAACAACTCAAAAACCATAGTCAAGACATTTCAATTCAACATCATACCAACACTATCAATCTTAACATAAGGCATACTTCCATACAACAACATCACATAATCACAAGTAACTATAATTGAAATAAAGAGTTGAGATCACAAGACTTACCAAGCCTCATTCATAAGCTAACATCAAGGTCTTACCATCAAACCTCCAACACAAAACAACAATGGGTGTAATAACTTCATAAATAGTAAAAATCGTAATTATGAAATCAATTTATTCACGACACAACAATCCATCACTAGTTCATAGGCTAAGATTTGAGCCTTAGGTTAAATTCATGATGTACTACACAACATAGGTGAATTATTCAGGAACTAGCATTATAGGATTACAATAAATCTCAATCTATTCATAAATTGGCATACACAACAAAACATACTTTTATTTAGGACCAACATTTAGGGACGAGTTTATAATCCTGTCTCCAAATGTATATCAATTGGAACGAGGTTTTGGTCGATATGTATGTATGTTTTTGCAAAGGTGATTGATCTAGTCCATAAAGAAATTAATAGCTGGTCCCACATTATATTTTTGGGGTCTTTTGAAGAGAAAGTGCGGCAACTTGAATTATTTTAGAAGTTCAATTTACAAAAATTAGAGCCAAAAAGAAGTGTAACTAAAATTCTAAAAAAAAGGACAGAAGACGCTTGTTTCTAAGAATAGTGTCGTGAATAAGAAAATCCTAGTTGCATCTGCTTGGCAACGATCTCAGCATATCTCAAAGATTTGAACATTTAATCTATGTTTTCTCAAAAAAGAGAAAGCATAGGTCTAACTAGAAGCGATCTCAACCTAATCTCTATTTTCAATATTACTCGAATATCATGTATGCCCACCCCCTTGAGCTGATTTTTTCTGTCTCTAAATATGATTTGTTGTTTGTTTTGTGCGATTTATAGCTTTGCTTGTTGATATATTCCTTTTTTTTTGAACTAGCTGGTCGTTCTTTTAAATATTGAAGTTTGTGTTATGATACGATCCAAACTATGAATGGGATTAATCCTAGCAGAACAGTGTGTTACTAATTTTTCTTGAAACAAGGGTACTCGGAACTAAATGAACTAAAAATAGTGTTTTGAGAGACTATAGAGAGAGTTTTATTAAGCATGAATTAGAAGGGAAATATTTTCTTTTTTTTTTGATAGCAGTGATAGAAAGTAGCTGCACTTGTTCAACTGATCCTTGTGCGTAATCACATGCCACTAGTTCCTAACAACTTTGTAACTAACTAAAAAAATTGCAGTTGCAATTTCACTATTTTGAAGTTATCTAATATAAATAGATATGATGATATCATAGTGTATTGTGTATGTTTAAAGAATCAATTATTTTTCACAATCTAATTCTTCAGTTCTTGTCTAACTGACACTGTGTTTACTATCTACTATAATCTAAGGTATGCCTCCTCTTTCGCGAGTTATTTTCTATTTTCATATATGATTTAGTGTGTTGTTTGTTTTCTTCGAGTTACTATTCTTACTAATGATCTGCTAGTTTCTAGAGTGGTATAAAACTTGAGAAATCTATCTTGAATAACAACTGAACAATTGTTCAACATTTAAGGCAAACAGAGCAGACGGAAAAAGTTGTAGTTGTTAAAACTGATTCACATAGGCTGTAACGTGCCAATAAATCCTAAGAGATTTATAACTAAATAAAATTTAGAATTTCAATCATTAGTTTCATTTGTTGTTTGATGGCATGAAGTTCCATTTCAAGCCGCTTTATTTGTATTTTGTGTGGCTCAGGCTATCCTAAGAAAGTTAAATATATTAAGGGGGAAGTCATATTATTTAATGATAAAAGTATAGATAACTATATATCGCTATGAAAAGAATGAGAAATTCCTTTTCTAGTACAGTTACTATGCCTTTTAGTTCATCAATAAACCTCTTGAACATTTAACCTCCTCATCTTCCTCATAAGCGTGGAGTTCTGCTATCTCAACCATCTAACAAGAATAGAATATTGTTGTAAGAAGATGGGAGCAGGAAAAAAGGAAAATAACAGGAAAATATAAGAGGTTAGTTACTAAAGAAAGTAGCTTAAAGCACAACTCCACCAATTTTGCTTATGTTAAAAAAAACTGAAAATATACGAGGTTCGTAACTGAAAAAAATTGTATGACCTATTATATTTTTCAATATGTTCTTCAACAAGACATCTTATTCTAAAGAATTGATCATATTTTTACAATCAAATTAACTCAAACTGATGGAAGATGTAAAAAGCAATTGAACTGAAGCAAATTACCTCCCATGGTACTCCACATACAAGGTAGAAACACTTGTTGTTCCATTTGGATTTTTACCTCGGCAAACTCAATATTTTCAATGAGATACATTCTTATTTTTACCTCGGCAAACGCAATATGTTTTTGTCTACCAACCTACTACCTGAAGACATATAAACTTGAAAAGTATAGACGATTTACACTAGTTGTACTTTATTAACTTAAAAATAGAAGTTCTAATAGGAAACTCTACGACTACGAGGAAATCATTATAATTTTAGTCATGAACAAATTTGGATCATATTTTAAATCTGAAACTTGAAATTTCGATAGGATGTTTTAGACTTGATGTTCCGATATGATGTTTTAGACTTGAAGTTCCGATAGGAAACAATTGATGTCTTTTTTTAGTACTTTTATAATCTAAGAGCATCTAGTGAGATGAATACCCTTCTATGAATATTATCCAACATAAGAAATCTAGCATACTGCTACAATTAACTTTCCATCTCAAAGCAAACGACATAACAATCGTTTCCAGACTCGAACGAGTACATACTACCAATAAATAGCAACTGTTTATTACAAGAATAGCAGCAAAGTTAAAAAAAGAAATCTAGAAGTAGTTGTCTGCTGTAAAGGTTAATCAAGAAATTAGAGCTGCCCTGATGTTAATGTCCAAGTTCCAATACAAGATCTTCGTAACCTACGAAAGATTTCCATAAAGATGGTGCCTCTGTTTTCAGTAGTCCACAGTTCTTTAATTTTCCTCTACATATTTTAATGGAAGTTGAATTATACACTATCTACCCATTTCGACCTCTGCTATTCATCTGCACTCTAAATAAAGATATCTTGTTCATTGAGTCTCTAAATTATCCATAGCATACATCCTTGATAGAGGATTTCTCTTTTTGTACTATCTCTTTCCTCGAATTTCAGTTTTTATATTGATTTGAATACTTGGTTAATGCATACCAAAACTTTCCAGATTAATTTTCTTATATTGTTGCAGCTTGTTGACGTCTCTACATAACCTTCGCTGAATGTTAGCATTTTTTTTGCAATGAACAGTTTAACTAATTATTGTAAAATTTACATTTTACTCTTTACATATGCCAATATTTACTGATGGTCTTTTCGATTTTTTTTGCGGATAACTTTTGAAGATTTAAGTTAAAAGTCAAGATGCAAGTTTAGAAGATGAAAAGCTCATTATTATTTCGCTATGGAAGTTATGAAAAACTTGATATTATAGACTAGTAGGAGATGTTGATTAGCTAAGATTATTGTTAAGAAAATATTAAAAATGACATGATGTGATGTTAGCTAATTTTTTATATTTATATTAGCCTTTTGTTTGGAGATTTTCTGTATCAATCTTATGTTTATTTATAATATTTATAGGTTCGTGATAAAAAGCATAAGAAACACTGGTAATCAACTAGAGACCAAAAATATTGTCACTAAAAGTTCATTTAGGACTAGAAAACTTCTAGTCCCTAAGGTTAATCTAGGATGATGTCTCGTTGGTGGCACTATCTCTTGACAACTTCTAGCAACTTTTGCAATGGTCCTCCTTGAAGGCCCTTGGTTAGTCATTGGGAGTCATATCCTGACGTTTCTACTATGAAATAACTCTAATATGTTTTGGACCCCTTTCACAAAATTTCATCATTTTCCGACTCCTAAAACTTAGTCAAAAGGCTAAGGCACACTAGCACCCCAGTGAACTAGTTCCCGGATGTCATGGACGTTCCTTGAAATTTTAATCTATAAACTTCCAAAATGACTTATATACATTAAAATTGACCTTTAAAAATTATATAAACCTTTTGAAACCTATGTTAGGCTCTAGAACACGTCCTAGACTTTTGGGGTGTTAAAAGAACCCTTTTAACTGGATTTTTTTCCATTCAATACTTAGTGCATTCTTGTAGTAACACCATTCTTCTCATCCTTTTTACAAAAGGTGTAGGTTGTGGATGCTTAAAGCATATTGATATGGATAAGAACTTGATATGTGATCCCCAGGCTCAAGGAAATAAATCCTTATGTCCAAGGATCTCCTAAGTCTAATCTAAATGTAAAGTTGCTTGTAATGTACTTATGTTTTATGTTATTAGGGTTGTGTCCCTAATATACTCTACGGATTTTTAATATAATATGGAAAAGAGACTTAGATTTGAACTATGTAAATATGATATTATAGCTATATAATTGAAATGATGTTGTAGCATATGATGTGCCCAAGAACTTTTAAATTTTTCGCTAAATTTACCTAGTACAATGTGATGAATGATAACTATGGACTTGTATAAGTCCTCCGAGATGTGATGTATGCCATGTTACTTCTAGGGAACTCCATGTAACCTCACAATATCATTAAGGTAAAACCTAGCATAGTCCTCCGCTGAATATCATTAAGGTCAATCTATCTACAATCACCCATATTGAATCATTTTGTCACCGAATATGGGGGAAACCAACAACAGAATCCATATTGATGTCTTCTTAATTCGATGTACGTATATCCATATCTTAGTTTAACTCTCCCATTTTGTGATTATCGGCCTTACTTATTCAAAATTAGAATATTTGGCCACAAACTACGCTATATCCTTCTACAAACTGTTCAATCAATAGACATCTTTTAGATCACGATATATTTTTTGGCACCTAGATGAATGGAATATCGGGAACTATGAGCTTTTTCCCAACTTTTACTTCTCTAAGTCATCAAAATCAAGAACACACGACCTACCTTTCTACCTAAGCATATCATCCCCTTCTTGGGAGAGTGACATTGAGCTTACTAAGGATTGATTCCTTCAACTCCATCAATAGACGATCAAGTTGTTGCTTAGTCTTCACCTCAACCACTAAAGACGAATTTGAGATATGATGAAACATAAAATCCCTTTGTGTATAATCTTCTAACCAAACACCCAAATGGGTAAATCTATACACATATTTCAGTAACTATTTCATAAAATCTTCAAAATGATCTACACAACCCATAGAGATTCTACTCAATGCATCCGAAACAACATTGGATTTTTTAGGGTGGTATAGGACAATCAAATCATAATCCGTTATGAGTTCTAACCATCTTCTCTGTTAGAGATTTTGCTCTTTTTGAGTGAACACATATTCAAGATTCTTATGGTCGGTAAACATATGCACATTTACCCCATATAGATAATGTCTCTATATCACCAAAGAAAACACAAAGGGTGCAAATTCAAGTCATGAGTTAGATAATTCTTCTCATTAACCTTGAGTTTTCCAGCAGCTTACCATGTTCCATGGGGACACAACCCTAACCTACTAATGTAGCGTCACAATACACCACAAACCGTTCTGTACAATCTAGTAAATTCCAATCAGGAGTGGTGGTAAGATTATCTTTCAACTCTTGGAAGCCTCTTTCACAAGCTTTCAACAAGTCAAACTTAACTTTCTTTTGTGTTATGGTTGTCAAAGAAGAAGCGATGGATTAAAACCCGTCAAAAAACCTCCAATAATACCCAATTAAACCCAAGAAACTCCTAATGTCGGTCGGATACAAAGGTGTAGGCAAATTCTTAGCCACCTCTGTTTTCTTCGGATCGACCTCTATACTTGAAACAATGTAACTAAGAAAATCAACCGATTTTAACCATAATTCAGAGTTACTCTATTTATCAAAGATTTGATATAGTGAGGACATGTAAAACTATCCTCAAATGATTCATGTGTCCATCCTCTCTATTAGAATATACTAATATCTATCACAATAAAGACAATTGCAAATGCATAAGGATAATTCTGGAACACTCTATTCATAGGCCCCTAAAAGTCGCCGGTACAGTAGTTACATCAAAGGACATCTCTAGGAACTCATAATGACCATGTCTAGTTTGAAATGACATCTTGGGAATGTAATAATTTCTCACCCAAAATTGGTTATATTCCGACCTCTAATCAATTTTTTTAAAAATGCTCGCACCTTGGAGTTGATCAAACAAATTATCAATCTTAGAGAGAGGTTACTTATTCTTTAGAGTGACGTTGTTCAATTTTTTATTGTCAATACACATTCTAAGATACCCATCTATATTTTTCACAAATAATACCGGAGTGCCCCATGGAGATATGCCAGGTTAAAAAAAACCCGTTATCTATCAAATCTTTGAGTTGAACATTTAATTCTTTAAACTCGGCCAGAGCCATATGGTAAGGAGGAGTTGAAATTGATTTTCTATCAGGCATCAACTCTATGCCAGAATATGTGTCCCGTACAAGAGGAATTCTAAGTAAGTCATTAGGAAAGACTTCTATAAAATTCTTCATTACGCGAACCGACGCTAAAAAAGGAACCTTAAACTCAAGGTCCTTAACCCTCACAATATGATAGAGACATCCCTTAGAAATCATCTTACAATCTTTTAGACAAGAAATGATTTGTCCTTTAGGGATTGAGTTTCCTCCCTTCAATTAAAAAATGGGTTCATTAGGAAATATGAATTTCACAACGCTTGTTCTACAATAAATTGAAGCAAAACAAGTATGTAATTAATCAATCCCCAATATGACATCAATGTCCAACATATCAAGTTCTACCAAATAAAACTATGTAACTCTATTGGAGAATAATATGGGAGAACTCCAATAGACTCTTTTAGCCACAACGGAGCAACCACTAGGTACAAATCAAAAAATGTTTATTATGACATCGGGGAGCACATGAAACTTCATAGCTACTGAAGGAGTTATTGTCAAATCCGGGGAGCACCCCCTGGACATAACCAGCAGGAACATATATATATATATATATAATATATATATATATATATTATATATATATATATATATATATATATATATATATATATATATATATATAATATATATATATATATATTATATATATATATATCCTTAAAATGGATACTTCATCTCATAACCATCTTATCAAGAGTATAACAATTGGGCATAGCCCATACCTCAATATAATAATGCCGCATATAGTCTATACACCAATATTTTTCAAATGAAAAGGAAAGAAATAGAAGTCTTATAACTAGAACAACATCAATAGCTCAATAGTGGCATTGTCCTCAGAAGGTGAGGACCTAACCAACTTGGAGAGTGAGAATTCCAAGTCTTCCTTCAAAAGTCATCACAAAGCCTTCAACAACCGGAACCTAAAATTTAGGGGATAAAGGAAGAAATGGGTTTAGCACATCAGTTGTACTAAGTATAGGATCACATGCACTCACAACATAAAATAATGCTAAAAAGGGACATTTCATTAAAGAATGATATTTTACGTTTAAAAGCATTATGCACATTAAACAGCCAATACAAGTCAACAATACATATTCATTAGGTCAAGTCCATGTACCTCACAAGACCAACAACCTTTACTCTGATCAATTAAAATGCATATCGACATACTTGAGCACATAATCACGACAACTCTATCATCAAGTCATTACATCATAGCCAAAGCAATACTATTACTCATGAACCCTCATTAAGTCAACTAGAACAATGACAAAGCAAAACTCAATAACCTTACTCAATCACGTAAACCTAACAAGAACCATAACCAAAGTCTAACTTCACATAGCATATTATTAAGAGTACATAAAATCATACTTTAGTAGTAGAGACCAAACACATGTAAGAATAAAATCAATATCACATAGTGTCATTAACATGTAAGATCATCACATACATTTAATTTGCATTTATAAGAATATACATACATAATAACATCCATCCAAGACTTCCCTCAAGGTTAATTAGTGAAATTTATAGGTAGAGTCCCATACCCCTACCTAGTCTAAGCAAAACCCCTTAGGTCATCCTAGCTAATGTGGAATCTGGTGTCATTGAACCCTACACCGAAAGAAGGTTGACTACTTGCCAAGGTAGTACAAAAACAAGAACATAGACATTATGTGGATCCACAAGCAAGTACTCCTATGAGGACAACATAGTGCAATAACTAGGAGATGTAGTTGGACCTGTTTATTCTACATGCATTATAGAGTACGTTAGTGATCCTACCGTCCCTCTTTGGGAAGGGATATTCCTCACTCTAGTTCACTGCGTGCTAAGCTAGAGTCCTTTTTTTAAATGTCTTTATGTCTTAATTAATGATCATAACTTAATTTATGTCATAGGGTCTATACCTTATATAATCATCATCATATCCCAATAAGATTTACATGAGTTTTTTCCTTTTGTTACAATTCATACATGTGAGGTTAGCACATTTACATAATCACATCATGATAAGGCATATTGGTAAGTTATTTTCATCCTTATAACATTTACATCTTATCAAACAACTCACAAACCATAGTTCAAGACATCTCAATTCAACATGACATCATCCCTAATTAATCTTAATCACAAGGCATGCTTCAATATAACTTCACCTAATAAAAACAAGTAATCATAATTGAAGTAGGGAATTGACCCACAAGACTTACCCTAATATCCTTCCTAATCCATCATCAAGGCCTTACCATAGACCATACAATTCAACCAAACAATGAGTGTATTATCATCACATAATAGTAATAAACATGATAATAAATTATATTGAATCATTACACAATAATTCATTACTAGTTAATAACCTAGGTTTAAAGACTTAGGTGACATTCATGATGTACTTCACAACCTAGGTAAATTACTCAAGAACTGGCATAATTGGATTACAACATATCACCATCTAATCATAAGGTAGCATAATAACAACAAGAATAGTAATTCATACATTAACCAAGATAATTATATAATTACTAGATAATTCAATTGAAGATCACAACCTAGTGTTATGGGGAAAAGTTCATGTTTTCACAACTAGGTCAATTCATCAATAAGTATCATAATTGAGTCACTATAAATGTTAATCTACTCATAATAATCAAGATAAATAATTAAAAAACAATTCACAAGATCAATTTCGTTTTGGAAGAAAGAACACTTGAATTTCATCTTTCTGAAATAAATTTGGAGGAACCCTTTGGAGAAAGAGATCCCACAGATAAAACAAATCCCATACATTCCTAATTGGTGAAGTTTGATGCACAAAACTTGATCTTTAGCAGGCATAGAACCCTACTTTTCTTGGTATTCTGTGGAGGTTTTTTGGCTGATAGAAAGAAGAGAGTAGGAAGAGTAGTAGGGTTTTGGGAATAAAGGGAGTTGGGTTTAGTCTAATAAGGCTTGGGGTCTTCATAGGAGTCATTAGATGAATTAATTAGGCCTCCCTTAACACTAAATAATTAAATAACCACTTAATAAATTAATTTAACCAACTAAACTGTGGCAACAAGACAGGGCCCTGACCTACGAGACCCCAACTGACGGGACCTAGGTCACTCGACGACCTGTTACCTCTTCGTTCTGCACACGCAATGTTCGTGATAGTGACAGTTCCAAATGAAACATTAGCCAAAATTTCTAGTGTTGGTCGATGAATGACATTGATGCCCTGTCGATCCAAGCACACCTTGTCGCCTGTACACGTAGATAGACACTGCTTCTTGGCAGCTTTTTGAAAAATTACAATGGTGCTCGTCAAGGACCCTTGGTTGGTTTTTGGAGATTCATACCCAGAATTTTTGAATATAAACACTCTTATACGTGTTAGATAAGTCACCACTAAATTTCATTATTTTTTTACTCTTAAAACATAGTCAAATAGGCTAATGCAATCTAGCACCTCTTGAACTAGTTTCTGGACGTCACGAACGTTGTTTGGCGTTTTGATTCAATAACTTCCTAAATGACATAAATGTATTATAATGTACTTTAAAAAAAATTTACAACTCTTAGATTCCCGTGTAAGGATCTAGGTTATGCTTTAGACTTTTGGAGTGTTACAGTTACAAAAGACAATGTGGGACCGGGATCAAGCAATACATAAATAATAATGAAAATACTTGCAACATACTGGTAACAACATCGGGAGAACCCTCTTAATTACCCCTAGAAATGAGAGAATGGAAATGGTTCTTCTTAGGCACAAAAAAAATAACACCACTTGCTTGTTCTTGATTATTCAACCTTCCTTGATTCTTGGCCATGGGAAAATCCCTCACCATGTGGCCATTCTTTGCACAATCAATACAAGTATCTGTACCTAGAAGACATTTTTCCACATGCTCATTTCCTCATTTGGAAAAATTAGGTTTTCACCTTGTGAACAACAATGTTTTATTCCTTGAGGATTAGGGTTAAACACCCTATCCTTGTTAGCCCTTGGGAAATTAGAAGGAACTTTATTGGGGAATATGTTCTTAAAATTTTTCTTGTCTTGGATTTAAAATTAACCCTTAAAAGTACCCCAATCATCCGGCCTTGCCCTTTTGCATCCATAGTCCTCCTCTTATGCCTACTTTTGTAACGACCCACAAGTACACCCTAGAAGAAGAGATCATACTTAAATCGTAACAATGTGTAGTTGACCTTTTAAAGATTTTGTACAAGCCTCTTAGATATCATTCATTACATAAGTTTAAGAACCCAAAATAAGTTAGGGTGTCTAAAGCCTAACATATTTTTCATAAGGGTCTTAGGTCCTAAGAGGTTCGATGACTAGTCACCTATGTGACTCATATGTCTATACGTGCTTATATTTGTATTCCATGAGCTTATGAGCTCCTTATATGAGTTATTATGGTGTTTATAGGCATTATATATGATTAATGAAGTTTGGAGGTCAAACATCTAAGAACGTTTGAGACGTTCAAAAGTTAGCACTTGAGACGTTTATGAGTGTCTTGAGTGTGCTAAGCATGTTTGAAGGTGTTGCGAGTGTTTGTTTTGGGTGAAACTGAAGTGGAAGTTCCTTAACGTATTAAGGTATATATTCACATTATAAATGTCAGGGTGTGACTCCGAAAGGGCCCTGCAAGAGGCCCACAAGGAGGACCTAAAGGCTGTTGAGACACAGCCTTGGCAGTGTCAATCGACGAAGCCAAAGGACCACTCGTTGGTCTACCAACTGCCTGCCGATGGTGAGGCATCTCTGGACACTTAGACTGGTGAAGGCTTAAGGCAGTTTTCAAGCCTAAGACCCGACCGACTACCTATTGTACAGTCTATCAAATGGCCTAGTGGGCATCATTTGTGGCCGTCGATGCAGTGTGCAAAAACTACTGTGCCCGCTGATTTATTTATAGGGTGAATGGGAAATTCACCACACGTGCTTAAATGACTCTATGTGGTTTATTTCGTTATTTTTTGGTGTATTTAAGTGATCAAACACTTAACAAAACCATTCCCAATTCAATTCACAAAATTAGACTTCCCTCCCAAGTCAAAACGCTCTCTAGAAACCTCCATTGAAGGTCAAGCTGAAGAAAAAATTGGAGCTTTGATTCCATGGTGCTTCACCATGTTTTAGAGGTCTTCTTGGTGATCCTTTGTCTCTTTTTAACTGCACTAACATGTATTATCTATATGCTAGTTCTATTCATGTGATAATTGATATAGATTTAAAGTGTAGGTGAGGGATCATGTTTATATATGATTAGTGTTAGTTTTAACTAGCAGGAAGGTTATGTAACACTTTGCACGTTTCAACATGTGTGTTGCAAGTTATCTCTGAGGGAAAGTATTTATCTAGATATAGTAAGGTGGTAAATGAGCTTAAAGTTGAAAGTTAAGTGCTAAGTTGAAGAAAAATGGATTAACATTCAGAAATTCAAATGAAATAATTTAGCCGCTTGGTTGGCTAAATTAAGTTGCTGCGTCACCTACTTGAGCTATAATATAGTTAAAGGGCCTAAGTTTGATGGACCAGATTTAGGCTTATATTAATGGACTCACTTGAAGCCCAAACCTACTAAATGAAAAAAAAAATATGAACGAAAGCCAAATAGCCAAATCTCCCAAGGCCCAATATGGACAAAGCCCAAGTGAAAAGAAGTAGGTGCAATACCTAGTTTTACCTTTTGAGCTATTTGATGCACATAAGCAGGCGCATCACCTAATTGACCAATTAGTGGCTGAAAATGGTTAAAAACAAAGGAGGTTCTAGAGGATATTTTTGTGGTTACGAAGGCATCATATAAATCTAATATGAGCTGATATTTTCACCTATTTTGACACATAAAAACAAAAATTAACTCCAGCTCTCTCTCTCTCTCTCTCTCTCTCTCTCTCTCTCTCTCTCTCTCTTTTGTCTTAAAGATTAAACCAGCAACCTTAAAGTTCTTCTAGGGTTCTTGAATAAACTCTCATATCTGCAAACCAAGGTAAGTGAAAAGTCATAGATTTAGCTTAATTCTTCCATGATTGATTCAGGAAAAAAAGTTATTAATGCTCTGAAATAAGTACAAAGGCAAATTTTTTTTAGCAACTACTACTCACTTCCTTAGTTATTAAAATACCTTTCTCTTCTTCTTTGGTTAAAGTGTGCAGGGAAGCTGAAGTTCTAAAAAAATTTAATTTTATAAGGAGAAGTTACAGAAATTGAGGTAAGATGACTGCTCCATTTTTGTTTTCCATATGTATGAGTTTGTGTGGGCATTAGTGGTGTGTTGTCATTAAGAACTCAAGGGGGTGGTTAGTTTAATAATTGGTTGTATGATAAAGAATATTTGGGGAAGGTCTATGTGTATTACTATTGACGTAAGTTGGTTGATCTTACGAAAATGATGTATAATGTATGTGTTGATGGAGAATGAGGGTGTGTTTATACACAATATGTAAAGGGTTGTATGGGCTCATTATTAGTCAATGTTTTCTACAATTTTACGAGGCTCACGATGTGATAACTGCTAATTTTTGTTTACCATTACTTAAAAATTGTACATTAAAATAAAAAAGGGAGGCTAAATCATGATAGTATATCAGTAATAGGATAAGGTATGTAAGGCTATTCAATTCCATATTCCTTGGCATGGAATCTAATACTTGCAATAAATATCAATTAAGTGAATCTCTTAAGTTCTATTCCTAGTAAAAGAAATTGTGGAAGCGTATTATTTCTAAATATCTAACTATATTTCCCCATCTCCTTAGTGCATCAAAGTACTTCATTATATGTTCACTATTCTATACTTGTGTAATTACCTCCTTTTGTGCTGGTATAGAAATGGTATTTGAAAAAGAATGGTTGGTGAATCCTTCTTTTAGTCAATTGAAGTCAATTGTTTCATTAAGCTCACAAATAAGGTGTTGATGTTACATAGCTCCTTAAGTCTTTGTTACATCCTTGATGTATTCTTTTCTTTTCTTCTACTATTTGTATGTATTTCCATATCACCAAAACGATTATGACCACCAAAAGAAAAATGTCAAAAAAGCTATGATTGAACTATCTCAAAAGAGTTATGAATTGATAAACAATAGTCTCAAAGATTAAACTATCTAAGTGAAATAATCTATATAATTATGAGTGGCAGCCCAGGAGCAAATACCTACCATAAGTCAATCCAAACTTAAGGATGGCAACACAGGGGAGAAAGCCTAGCATGGGTCGATCCCTATTGGTATAGAGGGTGGCAGCTCAAGGGTGAAAGTCAATCATTGGCCGATCCCAAATGGTGTAATTATGATGACCGTATCCCAAGGTTTATAATGAGTAGCATGGGTCATCCTTTTCTACCACCTATCAGGTGGCCACTTGTATCACATGCCCTACAAAGATTATAACATACAGAAAAGTAAAGCAAATAATGTAACTTACACAATCTCACAAGAGTAAGCAATGGTGGTCTTCTCTCCTAATCTATGCACTCATATGTTGGTACTTGATTTCATTTGAGCTCTCGTATTACATATGATATTGCCTTACATATTCAGTACATTTATAATATTGACATCGCTCGCGGGGGACACTACATTTTATGCAATAGGAACATGTACTCTAGCTAATAGACATCCTTAGTATGAGCACACGACACTCTGCTACTTTTGGTGAGCTCCAAGGTTATTCAGAGATTTATTGAGTCCTTGGTAAATTCATTTTGGTATTGTATCGTATTTAAGGGTAAGGCGAGGTCTGTTCTAACCTACTCTAGTCTTCTATCATTTAGAAGCTTTGTAGATGCATATACATGGGTCAGTTTTGTCTTAAAGAATTCTGGCCTCAACGTCCATGTCTTGTATATAACTTTTGGATCTACTTATGTTGGTTTGTCTTGCTGCATCCTATGTGAACTTGTCACATTGTTATAGTTATATGCATAGTAAGAACAGGTTACAGGTTGGTTCTCTTGGGACATTAGGGCATCAGGTGCCTGTCCGACTTAATGGGTTTTGAGGTGTGACATTAACCTTCCATATAGAGAGTTTTTCTCAAAGTTTTCAAAGAGAAAATATGATCAAACTTCTCCTTCTTCAATCTATCCATGACTTCTTTCTCAAATTGATTTCAAAAGCATTGGTATGATAAATTATGGATTAGATATTGTTTATAATGAAGTTTTCAATCCAATTACATGAAGCACCCTTGGTCTCTTCCAAACTCTCTATTTAGCCTAAGTGTGGGCTTTGTGATATTGAATTTTTGTTGATTAAATTATGATTCTAGCATGTTAATTGCTTATATCTACTGCTGACATTGTAATGTGATGGTGAATTAGGAATTATTGTTCCAACATGGAGTAATGTTGAAGGATTTGATCCCTACTTCTTTTTTATTGTTAAATAATGGTATTCATTGTAATGTCGATCCTATTGTGTATGAATGTAGGATTCGGTTATGTTAAGATGTCTTGTAGTTACTACTACCTTACTTTATATCTGTTATTGATGAATTGTGGTTATGAATCCTTGATGATCAGAACAAAGGAGAGTTGGTAAGGATTGTTTTTGCATTCTTTTAGCCTATAGATTAATGATGCAATGTACATGATGTGATCCCAATGCTAGGGTAGATGAATCTTGATTTAGACTTGCTTATTATTTTTTTAGCTACTGTGGTATCATTGGTGAAATATGAATATTGATCATGATGATCATAGTAAATGATATTAGCATGTGATCTGTGTCTCTCTACTTTCTAGTATATTGGTGATGTATTGTACTAGGTTGTTGTCACGACCCGTAAGTACCCCCTAGAAGTTAGGGAGAACCCTTGGATCAGGTCAAGGTTTATTTGACCCATTTGGGTCTTGTACAATCACTTTTAACTATCATACATTACATTAGATATGAAAAGTAGTGCAAAATCTAACACATCTCATAAATAAATTAATAAAAGGAACATATTTCATAAAAGCTAAGTAATGATCTCGTCTTCACAAGCTATCTTAAAGACATGACATAAACCATCTTAGGGATACGACCCTTTACATTTGAAAGAAATACATAATAAGAACTTATGCAAAAATAAAAGAAATAAGAACTATGCCCACGAATCTATGAGGGCATACCTTGTCTTGAGAGAATCTTTGTCAAGCTTTGCCTTCCAAACATCAATGTTACTTCCAAACTTATACTTATAGAGTATAACAAGTATTGGGTTAGTACAAATAATGTACTAAGTATGTCATATGCAAAAACATGCAAAAGGGACATTTTAATATAAATACACTTACATGCAAATTACGTCATACCTTCATGAGTATAGAAGTACAACAACATAGGAATCATCATTTAAAACATAGAGAAGGATTTTAAAGATTTTAACAAAAGGAACCACTTTACAGTAAAGCATAGAACCATTACAGTGAACATAAGAAAACTTACAGTGAATTAATTTTAACCTTTGCAGTGAACTATGTTAATCCCAAAACATTGAACTCCCAAAGTCAAGCCAAGAAGAAGTAAACTCATTTCCGTAAGAGTTTTCCTAGCTAAGGTTATCCTAATAGTCACCAAGGTAATACATGAAGGAAACACCCATACACCTCCTTCAATACACATATAGGTGATCCCAAGACTACCCCGTCTAGGCTTACTCGCCTCCGGTAAAAAGTCCCCACTTAATGACAATAACATTAGAAGAACACTCAAACAACACACCAAAATTTCCCTTTCGGAATGCCAACTTAGTGAAATAAGTATATGGTGTCCCATTAAACTACCTACCCTAAGTAGTACACTTTTTAGAAGACTTAGCTCATTAAATTCATATAAGACTCACCAAGACTCCCCTTTTGGAATTCCTACATAGTGCAATGGATAAATAGCGTCCCATTACACTACATACTATAAGTAGTAACTCTTTTAGAAGACTTTATACTTTCATTACTTTTGTGGGTATTAGCGCAACCGAATAGACCATGAGAGCTAAACATGGAATCCCGATTCTTCCCTTATAGAAGAAGGGTCTCTCCACTTGCCTAGAGTGAAGTCTTTTCTCTTATATTTTACATGTCTTTCCCAATAGTTACACACCTATGCGGGCGCATAGTTAAGGGATAAGGAGATTCCTACTAAGTATCTCACTCTCTTCTCACAAGGAGTACTCATCTCAAGAGGTACATTGTAATACAACTTCTCAACTCACAATGTGTAGCCACACCTTCATCATATCCTCTCGATGCTAAGCATAATTCCCAACGGATTTTCAACATTCATTACTATAGGTCAAGGTTAACTTTTGGACACCACATCTTAACTCACGAAGTGCATCCATCATCCAACCTACATTAGAAAGATGTTGGAAATAGTTAGGTTGCTACTAAACACTTCCTCTAACTCACGAATAGTGTCACCCAAAATTCCCCTTTTAACTTAACTTACCTTCATATATTCATTCAACTGTGAGTGTGTGTGTAGATGTGAATACACCTCACACATAAGCATCATATCAATTACATTTCATTCTATACATGCTTAGATCTTCATTCATCCCATTATACACTTTAACATACTTTATATGATGATGTAATTATTTAGGCATACTCTCTAGCCTACTTCACATAGTAAGCTTACTAAATCACATTAACAAGAATAACTTCACTTCCATTATTTTTCACATAATATACCTTCATGGAATCATTAACAGTACACAAGTAACTACACATTCATACAATTAAATTAAACACCACCACCAAGAAGGTGGACATACCACTCAATAGCATTTCATAATTAAAGATAAAGAACATCATCAACTTACCCTTTAATCCATGTTTCCATAACCTATAACATTTTACTAAAAAATTCATCATAAATTACCCCTTAGGGAAGTAGCTAAATATCAATAACAATACAAGTAAAACAAAGCTAAAAAATTAGAACTCCAAGCAAATTTAACCCATTTCTTAACCCAAAATTTGATAAATAGCTTTAGCATTATTTCTTTGACTTTTTACATTAAAATCACAAACTAACCTTAGAAACATCATATTTGAATCATTAGGTTTTCATGCAAGACCCATACTTAGAGTCAAAGATGTAAAAAGTAAGGGTTGGAAAACTCATTTTGAAATCTCTTAGAAAAGGGGCTCCTTGAATGGAAGAGAGTTCAAGGATGACTATCATACCTCGGATTGAATAAAACCCACTAACATTGATCAAGCGCACGACCACCACCAACCCTCCTAGCTCTTCTTGACTTCTAGCTTCCATGGTGACTTGAGAAACTCATTTAAGAGAGAATGGTTTTGGGTAATAGGTAATGAAGTCTAAAATTAGGTCTTAGGATTTGAAACACATTAATATGCCTAATAAACCTTAAAAATATCACCCAAGGTTCTTAAAATACTTGGGGTCAATTTACCAAACACCTCAAGTAATTATAGGGAAAATGACAACTTTTTGGCACCTCACACACGGCTCCAACCAAGAGACTGTTTGTCGTTCAACGGCCCATTGGTGGTGGTTATTAATTGGGTATGAGATCTCCAAACATTTAGGCCTTCAGTTCAAATCAACAAACCAAGTAGAAGGGACGTTTGTTGGACCATTAGCCGTTGTTGGGTCTCGTTGGTGGACACTTCCACGGTGGTCTTGGGTCCTAGTCTTGGGTCCTTCTCTAGGGCCCCATGTGGGTTCTAAGTGGGGTCATACCTAGATGTTAAACCTCTAAATAAAGTTTTATAGGTCTTATTGACATCTCACACCAATTTAAAGAAAAACGAACACATAAAACACACTAAAAAACATGAGAACACACAAGTATTATATAAGGCATAACTTCCGAAAGTCATGGACATTTTTTAACGTTTGACCTCCAAAATTAACCTAACTTCACCCACTGTATAGAACACTATAACTCATTTTACTACAAAATTAACTCAAGAAAAAATCAATAAGCTCTAATTCACCTTAGTTTATTTTAGGGTGTTATAGATGTAACATGTTCTTGTAGTGACTTGTCCATGATATCTTTTATGATTAAAGTATATTTAGATACTTAACTATATATTAATTGTTGAGTAAAAAGGTACATTGATCAATGCTTACCAAATATTGATGAATTGGTAAGAATGGTTTTTCCCTTCTACTTTCTATATAATTGTTAGTTGGTGAAGCCTTGTATGGTATTGTGTGGTATGGTAAGCCTATGGTTTTAATGTATACTATATTTCCCATATATATGTGTTGATTATGGCCTTGAATGCAACTCGATGATATTATGAATGTATGGTTGTGATTATCACCCAATGTGAAGCCTCATTCCTAGTTTCATATCCTAGGTGTAATCTAGGTTGTATGGCTATTGTGTATGCTTTTGTATGACTATGTTAGGGATAGGTTTAAGTTATTCCATTGATCAGTTGTGATGGTTTATGTTACCTTACTTATGTACCCCTAAATATGAATGTGTGAATTGCTAATGTAAAAAAGTCTTAAATGTAATGTAAAGGTTGTTTTGTCTTCTATGCTATTTTTTTGTGTTTTTTTGTGTGGTCTATGATTTAAGGTTCATTGTGGTCCTAAGAGAGTGGCTGCCTCAATGTGTTGTTTATAGACATTATGTGATCATGTTGACCAATGTACACATACTCACACGTTATGCACGCTTACAATGTATAATGGTTCACAGTGTTAAAATGAAAAGGGTAGTTACCATATGCACAAATGTCTACTACTATGAATAAAAAACTATATGTATATAAAGTATGTTATGTACCCTTAAACTAGGATGACTTGATAAGTGTACTAGTGTAACACTACGAAATTGTCATGACTTAGACTAGAGCTTAATATATTGAATAATGTTTAAAATTATGTTGTCTCACCTATATTAAAGTAGTAAAATCATTTAGAAAAGGTTAGAGCCAAAATGAAAAAGAAAGAACTTGACGTCTGTAAACTAGATTATTTGAACTAGTTGTCGCCCCTATATCAGGTGATTTTCTCGAAGTGTCAAATGAAGTTCAAAACTTGTAAAGAGACCTTGCATAGGTATTATGTAGTAAAAATGGTCCAAAATTCTTATAATGAAACCCGAAGGACCACCCAAAGGGTCTTTGACGAGGCCCCTAACATAGGGGAGCAGACTGCCTGGTGGCCTGCGAACGGGCAGAATTGGAGGAAGTAGTGAGCGACGCATTGTCCTCACGAGGTGTAATGCCTCAATTTGTGAGGGGATGAATCGCGAAGCAAAGCGGGTAGGAACCTCACTACCTCAACCCAAATTTCAGAAAAATGATGGGATTTAGCCCTGCGACGCGCATCCATTTCCTAGAATAGTTAAAATATTGTTTTTGGTAATTAAATTTCTTAAAAAGACCCAATTAAGTTGAGGGTCTTTTGGGTAATTCATTGAACGACTATCTATGGATATTAGGTTTGTTTTAGACCACTTTTACACGTTCCAAATAAGATCAAACAAGTTTTCTCTCATCTCTCTCAACAACGCTCTCTATTCTAACCCTATTGAAGAACCAGAAGAGCTTAAGGAAGAAGACGAAAACTTCAAGGTTTTAATCCAAATTTTTTCGTGGATTATTCATCTACAAGTAATCGTTTTTTAACTCTTGGGATTCCTTTCCCCTGGAGGTACTTTCAAACATAAGTTTTCAAGAAGTTCAAATACTAGTGTTTTTACTCTACAAAACGGATTTTCTTCCTAACTCTAGATTTATGATTTTCGATGAAAAGTAATTGTTTTCTATGGTCGATTTTACCCAAATTGTTGAGTATGTGGTTTTTTAATGTTTGATTTCGTTTCATGCATGTTTTTTCTCATTGACGACTTCGAATAAGGTGTACCTACTACTTGACAACATGTAACTGTTGGGATTGGAACTAAGACTTGAATTAACTCTTAAATGACCCTTTCCCTTATCCTACATTATGAATTGATCTTGTATATGATTTGCAGAGTTGTTCTTGGTTATGATATTGAGTATTTAACTATGTTATGGTTGTGAATGTTGTAAGTTGAACGTAAGAGCTGAATAAGGTTCTTAGAAGCGGGAGGTAAGTCTTCTAATATCGTGATTACTCGATGTTGGTTATATTATCCCATAAATGATGTTATAATGCTATTGATTTAAGTATGATGTTGCTATGTATATATGTTGGTGTATTAACATGTTAACTGTGAGATCATGATAAGAATAAGATATGCAGGTTATGATATGTTTTACACAAGATGATTTGCTATGTTTGTCTCACACACGAAGGGTTGCGATAAAGGAAATTCTAATATAGTCCGAAGGAGCTCATGATCATGTTTATACAAGGAGTTAATATCTTATGACATATAATAAGTTTATGATAAAAGACAACTTACTGGTAATTCAAGAAAGAGACAAGCTAAGCATCGATGAACTAGATACGAGAGATGTCCCTTCCCTAGATGGAAGGTAGATAACTCTCATGAGATGGAGGCTGCCATGGAATGTTTAACTATGGGTCACTAATACATCTCCTATTTCTTGAACTATGTTTCCACCATAGAATACTAGCTAGTGGATCAACCTAGAAAGCTATGTCATGTTTGGTTCTACTTTTTTTAATAAACCACCTTCTATCGTTGTGGGGTTTTATGACACTGGGTTCCATGTTTATCTCAAAAGTTCTATGTCAGTTTAGCCGAATGTTCCCTCATGTAAAACAAAAGACAAGTAAATGAACGTTGACTACGTTGAATTGAGGAGTCTATAGGTAGGGGTATGGGACTCTACCTACAGATTGCGCATGCTTACTCTAAGGGAAGTCCTTGGAGATTGTTCTTATGTAATATGATAACATGTTTACGATACGTGATGTTACTCATATATGATGATAGTCATATTGATGAATCGGTTATTGGGTTATATTATTATATGAAGTGATGACTACTAATGTTACAAGTTAAATGAAGAAAAGATTTACTCATGGTCTCCTATTTTATCTACATGGTTGTGTGGGATTATGGATCTTCACATGACCATTGCACTTGTAAGTTGTGGATGGTATCATTGGTAAGTGTTTTGTATGTGATATTTATATAATTTTTTGAATATGAAATGTTAACATGACTGTTTGATAATGTGTCTTTGGTTATGATCATGTTGTGTATTGATGAAGTCCTTAAATTGTATATGTTCCATGGTATGTACACTGAAGACATTCACATGACTTACCATGCTTTCTAAAAAAATGATAAATGATTCATTTTCATGAACGTCCTTATATGTTATGTGCATATATCCATATGTAGTACATGTGGCGTACTAACCCCATTACTTTATAATATTACAATTGTAGGGTCTGGCTATTGAAGATTATGAAGGTCGATTAAAGAAGCTTGTAACTCTTTCTCCAAGTGTTGGTAGTCCCTCTTATTTGGGGATGCTATCTTTTCATTATTCTAAATTAAGAAGACATTATTATATTTTATGAATATTCTATTTCCATTTATGTTTGTTTGATTCTTTTGTACTAAGGCCTCTATGACATATTAATTATTTATTGGCTAAGTCCAGATTCGTACTCTTTAAATGGTCTTATATATGTGAGACATGTTTGTAAAATATCATATGTCATTATGAACGTTAAGAATGAAGTCAAGTATACATCATATAGAATGTCAAAGTTTTAAATTTTCTGCAATTTACTGATCACATGTTATGACAAATCCTAAGGGCTTGTCTGAATTCTCTGAGAGGACGACGACGCTGGCCGCATCTGGGGTATGCTCTCCGAGTGTAACAAACTTCGTATGAGAGCATGAGGTTAAATATGCTTAGGATCAATGTCTCACTAAACCATATTATCTAGTGCATTTTTCATGGTTGTGAAGCGTGCCATAATTGTGGTGATGATAAGGAAACTTCTCATTTCTTAGTAATCCTATGTCATGCCTTTAGATTTTTTACACTATGTGTCTTTTAGCATCTAATCCCGTTCTTGTGGTTATAGGCGATGAACACAATAAGGACATCCAGAAGAGTATGAGATGAGACTGTGAATGCGCGAGCTACTCCCCAAGGAAATCAAGTTTCTCTTGAAGTACAAGTTGCATCAAATGATCATGTTTCGTTGAATCCTCCGGCTATGAAGGATGGTGAGGTCAGGGCGCCCTATTCCGAATGGCCTAAGCCATCAACACCCAATATCAGGCTATTACGACACAAGCTCAAAGATAGGTTGCACCTCAAGAGAATAAACATTCTAGTATTATGGCTAGCTGTTTAAGAAATTTTACGAGGATGAATCCTCCAATGTAATTTTGGTCAAAAGGTTTGGAAGACCCCTACAATTTTCTTGATGATTTCTACAAGATTTTTTTGCTACGGGGGGGGGGGGGAGTACTACTGAGAAGGCTTCGCTTGCTTCCTATTAACTCAAGGACTTGGCTCAGACCTGGTACAATTAGATGAAGGATAGTAGGGCTTTAGGAGGTTGTCCTGTCACTTAGAATATCTTGAAAAAGGCCTTTCTTTCTAGATTCTTTCCATGGGAACAAAGGGAAGCAAAGGTAGAGTAGTTCATCAACATCCGTCAAAGAGGTATGAGTGTTAATAAATACTCCTTAAAGTTCATTAAGCTATCAAAATATGCTTATTCTTTGGTTTCTAATGCAAAGGATGAAATGATTCATTATGTAACGGGCATATCCGAAGAGCTTGAAGAAGAATGTCGTGCAGCCATACTTTATTACAATATGGATTTTTGTACTTTGATAATTAATGCTCAACAGGTTGAATAAAGTCATCTAAGGATGAGTAATAGGGAACGTAAGAAGGCAATGTCTTTTGAAAGTGGTTCTTCTATGAGTAGTCTTGATGTTCAAGACAAAACTATGTTCAAGACGAGGTTTTTAAGATAGGTCCCTTCAAATTTATCCAAAAATCGCAATGATGGAGGTTCTAATCCTAAACCTCAAAAAGGGAGAAATGTTGATCCACCAAGAGAAAGACAATCCTTTGATAGGTGTGGTAAGAAACATGTGGGTAAATGCCTTGTTAAAATAATAGTTACTATGGTTGTGGCAGAGGTGGCCATATAGTGAAAGATTGTCGTAATGTGAGAAGTCAAGGAAATGGGAATAGCCAAGCTCAATCAAGCGGTCCTAGTTCTTAAGCTCTAAAAAGTAACAGTTTCTATGCACTCAACTCTAGGGGTGAATAAGAAAGATCTCATGACGTTGTGACGTGTATGTTACAACTTTTCTCTCTTAATGTTTATGCTTTGCTTGACCTAGGTGCTACCCTTTCTTTTGTTACACCTTTTGTAGCAAGGATGTTTGATGTAATTCTCTATTTTTTTTTATTAAACCCTTTTAGTTTATAACCCTATGGCAGACATCTATAGTTGCAAAAAGAGTCTATAGAAAATTTCTTTTAATGCTGCCCAGTAGAGTTACTCTTGTTGATTTGGTAGAACTTGACATGTATGATTTTGATATTATCTTGTGTATGAATGTGTCCATGATTGGTTTTCTTCCAAATATTATATCACAATGCTAGTGAAGTTTCAATTCCCTAATGAACACATTTTTAAGTGGAAGAGAGGAAATTATATGCCAATGGGTCAAGTTGTTTCTAGTTTGAGGCTTTTAAGATCATAGACAAGGGTTTTTTATACCATATGCTGACGGTTAAGGACCTAAAATGTGAAACTGCTTCTTTAAAGTCAGTCCTTGTAGTGAGAGAATTCCTAGAGGTTTTTCCTAACGACCTCCAAGAGTTACTCCTAAATGGGAAATTGACTCTGGCATTGACTTACTAACGGATACAAATCCCATTTCAATTCCTCCATAGAGGATGTTGCGGCTGAATTGAAAGAGTTGAAGCTCAAACTCAATGATTTACTAGACCATGGGGTGCTATGGTCTTATTTGTTATGAAGAAGGATGGGTCCCTTAGAATGTGCATTGATTATTGCCAACACAATAAGGTCACCATAAATAACAAGTATCCTCTCCCTAGGATAGATAATCTAATTGATCAACTTAACGTGCTAATTACTTTACAAAGATTGACACAAGGTCGGGAAATCACTAACATAGCGTGAGAGGTGAAGATCTTCCCAATACAGATCTTCGAACTAGATATGGTCACTATGAATTCCTAGTTATGTCTTTTAGGTTTACAAATGCCCCGGCAACATTTGTAGACCTATTGAATAGCGTTTTCTGAGATTAGCTCGACTTATTTGTGATTGTGTTCAATGATAATATTTTGATATACTCCAAGAATAAAGATGAGTATGAGAGTCACTTGAGGTTGTCCTTGCAAGTCCTCAAAGAACAACAACTTTATGCCAAATTTAGCAAGTGTGAATTTTGGTTGAGGTCGGTTGCTTTTCTTGAGCATATTATCTCCGGTGATGGAGTAGAGGCTGATCCGAAGAAGACGGATGCGGATAGAAATTGCTCCAAACCTTTGACTACCTCAAACGTAAAGAGTGTCTTGTGTCTAGCTGACTATTATAGGAGATTTGTTGACGGATTTTCGTCCAGTGGTTCTCCTTTGAAAGATTTGACCCAAAAAAGGTGAAGTTAGTGTGGTCGAAAGCTTGTGAGAAAGGGTTTCAAGAGTTGAATGATAAGCTTACCTCCGCCCCGATGTTGACCTTACTGGAGGGTAATGAAGGCTTTCTAGTGTATTATGATGCTTCACGAGTGGGATTTGGATGTTCCCTCATGCAACATGGCATTGTGATTGCTTATTCTTCTACACAACTCAAAGTTCATGGTAAGAATTACCCAACTCATGATTTTTAGTTAGTTGTTGTAGTTTTTGATTTAAAAATATGGATACATTATCTGTATGGTGTACATGTTGATGTTTTTAGTCACCATAAAAGTCTTCAATATGTGTTTACACAAAGGACTTAAACCTCCAACAGAGAAGATGTTTAGAATTGTTGAAGGATTACGACATGTGTGTCCTTTACCACCCTTGCAAGGCCAAAGTGGTTGTGGATGCTTTGAGTTGTGTTACTATGAGTAGTGTGTCTCCTCAAGAATTAGTAAAGAAAGAACTTGTGAAAGATGTTCATAGGTTGTCTCAACTAGGTGTCCGGTTAGAAGATTCTCCAAATGGTGGTTTTACGGTCCATCATAACTCCAACTCATCATTAGTGCTGGAGTTGAAATGTAAGCAACATCTGGATCCACTATTGATAGAGTCGAAGGAACCAGTACTTGGTAAGCTCATTAAGTCATTCTCTCAAGGGAGGATGGTGTTCTTAGGTACTAAGGGAGATTATGTGTACCGGATGTTGAGGATTTGAGAAATCAAATTCTGTAACAAGCCCATGGTTCTCACTATTATATACATTCAGGTGCCACCAAAATGTATCATGACCTTAGAGAAATCTATTGGTGGGATGGCTTAAAAAGGGAAGTAGCAGCATATGGTGCTATATATCTAAACTACCAAGAAGTTAAAACTGAGAATTTTAAACAGGGTGGTTTAACCCAAATCATGGATGTTCCTATATGGAATTGGAACACATCAAAATGGATTTTGTTGTTAGGTTTCCTCAAACCTAGAGGCAAAATGATTCTATAGGGGTTATTGTTAATAAGTTGACCAAATCTACCCATTTTAATCTTGTATATCTAAGTATACTGTAGAAGATTACGCAAGAATAGAGTAATGAGATTGTGAGTCTTCATGGGATTCCTTTGTCAATCATTTTGGATAGAGGTGTCCAATTCACTTCTCATTTTTGGAAGGCTTCCCAAAAGGGTTTAGGTTCTCAAGTGAAATTTAGTACCGCTTTTAATCCGTATAAAGATGCTCAATCGAAACGTACCATTCAAAACCTTGAAGACATTTTACAATCTTGTGTTATCGATTTGAAAGGATGTTGGGATGATCACTTACCTTTGATGGAGTTTTCTTACAACAATAGCTATCATTCGAGCATCTTCATGACATCTTTTGAAGCTTTTTATGGTACAAGGTGTAGATCTCTAGTTGGATGGTTTGAGATTGGTGAGTTCTCACTCCTTGGTCCAAATATTATCTGTGAGACAACCTCTAGTCGGGAAAAGTCTTATGCCCATAATAGACGAAGAGATCTTGAGTTTTAAATAGATGATCATGTCTACTTGAAGATTTCACCTATCAAAGGGGTGAGGATATTTGGTAGAAAGGGGAATTTAAGTCCTTGATATGTTTTTACTTCTAAGGTTTTACAAGGGTTAAAAAGGTTTCCTATGAACTGAAAAATGCCTAGTGAACTAGCTTCGGTTCATTCAATGTTTCATGTTTAAATGCTAAAGAAATGCATACGTGACCCTGTATCTATTCTGCCTATTGAAGATTTAGGGGTTGATGAGGACCTCTCCTATAAACAGGTTCTAGTGGAGATCTTAGATCACCAAGTAAAGAAGTTGAGAAACAAGGAGGTTGTCTTTGTAAAAATTCTATGGAGGAACCATCATGTAGAGTATGCGACGTGGGAGGCTAAAGCCGACATGAAGCGCTCTACCCTCATCTATTCACTCCTTAAGGTTATACATTCTATATAGATAAAGTAATTCATAATCATGGAATTGAGTTTTTTTAGATAGGTGCATGTTTTGGTAAAAGATAGTACCAACTAGAGATCTGAGAAAATGCCTTCATACTCTATTCTTGTACTTATGTGAAAATGTAGGCATGTGTCTTCTTGAGATTTGTTGTTATGTTTTTTTCTTGAGAAGAATGATAGCATATCTTGTTCGGAATGCCATTTTTGGAATATCAACTTGCTTCACTCTAAGTTGATGATAACCCGACCTCAAGTCAATCTTTTCAAAATAGCTTGCTCCTTGGAGTTGATCAAACAAGTCATCAATCATAGGGAGCGGGTACTTATTCTATATAGTGACTTTGTTTAATTGACGATAGTTGATACACATTATGAATGACTAGAGCACCCGATGGTGATATATTCAATTTAATAAAGCCCTTAACTAACAAATCTTTGAGTTGAGCATTTATCTCCTTTAACTCTGCCGGGGCCATCGAATAAGGTGGAATTGAAATAGCTTGAGTATCCGACAAGAAATATATTCCGAAGTAAATCTCCCGTTCGGAAGAAATTATGAGAAGGTCATCGGGAAAGTCCTCTAGAAACTCCCTCACTACGGGTACCGACTCTATTGGGAGGATCTCGATTCAAGATCCCTAACTCTTACTATGTGTTAGAGAAAACCTTTTTGCAATTAATTTGCAATATATTATACATGATATGATCTTACCCCTAGGGTTTGAGTTTCCACCCTTCTACTAAAAAATGGGTTCATTTGGGAATTGAAATTTCGCTATTCTTTTCCTACAATAAATAGAGGCAAATCTAGCATGCAACCAATCCATAGACAAAATAACATCAAAATCTAGCATATCAAGTTCTATGAATTCAACTAATGTAACTCTATCAAACAAGGATATAGGACAACCTTTATAGACTCTGTTAAACTCCACAGAATCACCTACCTTGATAAAAATCCATAATCCTTGAAGTGGTGGTGTTTGCATTGGGGTTCACTTGCACCCTCACATCCCTAGAAACTTAGGTAGCCATCACATGAGTCAAGCTATGAATGGCCGAACTTATCTCAACATTAGACATATCCCCTTATTCAATAGGAACTTGAGGCTTTTGAGGAGCTTGAGGGGGAACAACATCATACAAATTCTCCTCAACAGTCCTTCGAGATTTGCTCAGTATTGTATTCATTGCCTATAAGTGTCACGACCAGATTCCAGAACCTAGCCGAAACAGGCGTCTTTGGCCTCTCAGAGGTCACAGAGAAGCCTACTTACGTCGTTATTACATTCGCTCGGTTAACTTTAGCGGAAAACTTGAAACATTTGGTTTTGTTTGAAAGTTACGTAGACTTCATAGTTATATCATGCATACGCGTATAAAGAAGTTCATTACTCATGTGTATCAATCATCTAATAAAGGATCATTCAATCTTGAAATAAATAGTCTTATAGCATAAGTAACAATTGCCAAAATTACACCAATAAGTAAGTCTAAACAAAATAGGAAAGAAATACTAGTGGAACATGCTCCACTAGCCTAAACCTATTACTAAGCTAGAAGCATAATGTCAAGCATCGTCGAATGCATGAGAACCTACAAGGTTTGGATGAAAAGCTTTGATGTCCGAACAACTGCTATGAATGTCTTCAACACCCTCCTGAACCTGCACCTAAAATACTATAATGTATGGGATTAGTACACACGTGTACTAAGTATGGGTTTATGCAAGTACGCACCAAGGATATGCATGATTAAGAAGATCTCTCTCCTAACGATTTGAATTATGGATAGCCAAGTCTGTTGGACTTTCCAAATCAGATTAGGAAAGTCATGCTATGAGAGTAACATGCATTATCATTCTTTTCATATTGCACACAACACATAACATATTTCACATAGCACGTACATATATTACATATCATTCATTCATATGCGGTGAGACCTTGGAAATCACGGACATAACATTAGGACTTGCAAAAATGATGGCTCAACATATGGGACCTCAACTAGGGAGCCTTCTTTAGCAAAAAGAGAGTCTACTTCATTCATTCATACGTACTTCACTTTTATTCGTTCGTAGGCTAAGGTGAACGGGTTCACTGTGCAATGACAAAGAAAGTGTCATACTTGAGTCTAGCTCACCTCTTGATTATCCTATCCAAACACATTTGGTATCACTCATTTCATCATCTTTCATACTTTGAGGAACTTCAACTTTAAGAGACATAGATCATGTGAGCATCATGAAACCCGGTGTCTTCCCCACATTGAAAAGAGGTGGAGTCACTATCAAATGTTAAACCAAAACATCCCTAGATCGCTTAGGTGGAAAACCACTTGCTAGTTCCCTATATTGGAAGCATAGTTCAAAGACTAGGAGATTTAGGGAGACCCATACCCACCTTAGTGGACAATATCATCTTCTAAGAACTGCGTGAACCTCCGCCCTTCCCAAAAGAAGGCATCACCACTCATAGCTAGCCTATCGGTGCTCCATTTAAAGTTCCTTTTTACATTCAACTCATACATCATCGTAACTTAATTCTAGAATGTGGTAGTTATAGCTCATTAGATGTATCATCTCTTGATGATGTATTAAGTGTTAATTGTCCTTACACTTACATATAGAGTGTAATTGATACTTGTCTCTTAATATCAACACTCTCTTAGGTTAGTACGTTTGGTGACCTTATATTAACATAGGTACAACTTGTCTCACTCGCACTAGCCATATATTGTGGTGTCACCCTGTTCTTTCTTAACATCATTTCATTTCATCTTTACTCACCTTTCATTATTTGTTCATCGCATAACATACATATGCTCTCTTGGAATTTACATTGAGGGACATTGATTCAAGGCGTAGATACAACTTGTCTCACTTGTACTAGCCTATACTCATATAGCCGCTCTTTCTTTGCTTATTCATATTTTAGCATAAATATAAGAAATTTCATTTAGTGACATTGATTTTTAGGCGTAGATGCAACTTGTGTCACTTGCACTAGCCTATAGTCATATTGTCACTATTTTCATTAGCATCATAATATAACATAATTACTCACATTATTACATGAATGTTTATTTTGTTATATGCCAATGCACTCGCACATTAGAGTGTTTTACATTATTATTTAGCCCTCAGTTTGTCAAATCATTTCATCACATACATCTTAGGTTCACTTATTTTTAAACGTATGCTGAACTTATAAATCCATATGTACAAGCCATGAGTCTTTGTTCATAATTCGTCTAAGTGATTCATACTTACCCAAGACTATATGGTACCAGAATTATGCATCATGTAGGTGTGCCAAGGTCTTGATTTTGATTCCTATAGGCAGCTTTCATTAAATATTTACTCACGTAAAACTTATGCATCAATACGAAATTGGGAAAAAGAACCCGATTTCAAATGCCTTCAGCAACACTTAGTCTTATATTAAATTTTTATTTAAAATTTCAGCTTGGGGACCCAAATTTGAATCTCAATGCCTAAATTTCTTTTCTTACTTTTCTCTCCTTGACTATTCTGTTTTAGGCCGAGAGGATGTGGGATCGATCCCCCACAACCTCATATTATTTTCTTTTAGTTTTTCTCCTAACGTCGTGTAACGACTGTTTAGTCATTTTGAGCAGCAGATTTTATTTCTGGAAAAATTGGCTAAGATTACGGACACCACGACGGATCGTCATAGGCACGACGGCCCGTCACAGATGTTTCGTTCCATGACACTTAGAATTCTGAAATTTGGTACTGAAAATCGACTCTCTGAACTTCGTAACGAACTTGCAGGACGGACCGTCACAGGGGTGACGGACCGTCACAGTCCACTTGAGATTTAAGGGCTGCGACGACCTGCGTGACGGACCGTCGCAGGCACGACGTCCCGTCACAGGTCGCGTAATCCCAGTGGGAATCGGATTTCTGGTTAAGTTTTAAGGGACGTTTTGGACTATTCTTTCCTTAATTATGGATTTCGTGGGTTTATATTAATAACTCCAATTCTTGAGGGATAAAAGAGGTAACTTTGGGTTAATTAGTGGGGTATTCTTGCCATCTTTTACACTTAATTATAAGTAATTAGGGAAAGGTAAAAAGAAAGGGGTTTGAATAAAACAAAACAGAAAGAACAAGCGGAGGGAAGAGAACGAATCAAGAGGAGGAAAAACGCAGCTTTGAGGATTGGCTGTTTGATCACTAGTCTTCGGTGGAGGTAGGTAGGTTATGGTTTTTACGATATTCGTAGTGAACTCTTAATAGTGAATGATATGTATTGATTGTATTGTAAACCCTGCTATATGCTTAATTGTATGCTTGCATGAATATGATTATGTGATTTTGATAAGACAAGCATGATGAAAACTATCTAATCCCAAATCTTGAAAGAAACTTTAATCTATGTTATTAATGATGATGCCTTGGTATAAAAGAAGGCTTGATGAATTAAAGTGATGGGATTGATGATGCCTTGGTATAGAGAAGGCTTGATGAACGGATAGAATGAGGTAGTGGATCGGAGTGTCACGTTCCGACACATAGTATTAGTGGATCGGAGTGTCACGTTCCGACACATAGTATTAGTGGGAACGGGTGTCACGAACCGACACGTAGAATTAGGGGATCGGAGTGTCACGTACCGACACATATAGGGGATCGGAGTGTCACGTTCCGACACATATAGGGGATCGGAGTGTCACGTTCCGACACATATAGGGGATCGGAGTGTCACGTTCCGCACATATAGGGGATCGGAGTGTCACGTTCCGAAAACAATAGGGGATCGGTAGGGTCACGTACGACACATAGTGGTAGGGGATCAGAGTGTCACGTACCGACACAAGAGGAAGAAAGATAATGAATCTTGAAAAGATGATAATATACTCAACATAATGAACTTAATCCCCAAATGAGTATGGTATTGAGGCTTGAGTCCTCATGGATGAACTTGGTGGTATTTATTGATGATTTAATAATGGTTGTGCTACATGTTGAGTATTGTAGTTGGTTTATAAATATTACTTGATATATATACTATTCCTTATTTTGAGTTGGCCGATGATATCTACTCAGTACTTGTGGTTGTACTGACCCCCTACTTTTATATTTTCTTCTTTGTTATTTGTGTAATGCAGCAAACGTTCCGTCAACTTCAATTCAACAGTAGATCTAGCCAGTCTTCACTTCATCGGAAATTCAGGGTGAGCTAATGCGTCTAGCTTGGACTGGGTCTTCTTCTTCAAGTCTTGATGCCTTGAACTTCCGGCATGGACTAGCTAGTATTTGTTTTAGCTTCTTAGACAGTTTTAGTTTAGCAATTTGAGATAGATGTTCTTGTGATGATGACTTCCAGATTTTGGGGAATATAATAGTTTTGAGTTATAGAAGTTGATTATTGATTTTACTAATGAATTTAAGTCTTCCGCATTACTTTGTGTTGATATATGTTAAAATGATAAGGGTTAAATTGGTTGGTTCGCTCACATAGGAGGGTAAATGTGGGTGCCAGTCGCGGCTCCGATTTTGGGTCGTAACAAACTTGGTATCAGAGCATTAGGTTCGTTGGTCTCATCACACAAGAATAGGTCTAGTAGAGTCTTAAGGAACGGTAGGGGGACACCTTTACTTTTCCTTGAGAGGCTATAATACTTTAGGAAAATTTCACTCTTTTATTCTTTCTTTCGTGCTACTACTTGAGTCCAATTGGTATCTAGGCGATACGAATTGGTATCTGACCATCTTCACTCTATTTCGCAGATGGTTAGAACTAGAGCAACGACCGCACCAGCAGCAAGAACGGCACAACAAGAAACATCTGAGCCAGCCACTGGGGCTGTGGCTCGAGGAAGAACAGCGGCAAGAGGCCGTGGTAGAGGTCGTGGGAGGACGTCCTCTAGAGGAAGAGGACAAGCACCTAGCCCATCTGATGCTAGGGCAGTGACCCCTCCACCGACTGAGGAGGTTAAGAGAGGGTGAGGAAGGGGAAAATGAACAAGAGCAGAATGAGGAATTGCCACCCCAACCTACCCCAGAGATGATCAATCAGGTTCTCGCTTATCTTAGCGGGTTATCTGATCACGGTCAGGCACCTCCAGTGGTTTCTGCACCAACACCTCGGTTTGAAAGGTACGACATGCGGCTACTATGGCTCCCCGCATGGATGCCTCATTGGAGATAGGCACATTTCCACGTCTGACTACTGGACCGATAATGACAAACGATCAGCACGAACTTTTGAGTAAGTTCTTGAAATTGAAACCTCCAGTCTTCAAGGGTGCAGAATCTGAAGATGCTTATGATTTTCTGGTTGATTGTCATGAGCTACTACACAAGATGGGGATAGTAGAACGGTTGGCGTTGAGTTCGTAAGCTATCAGTTTCAAGGGAACGCCAAAATGTGGTGGCGATCACATGTCGAGTGTCAACCGACAGAGGCCACACCCATGACTTGGGCATCCTTCTCTACTCTGTTTATGGAGAAGTATATCCCAAGGACTTTGAGAGATAGAAAAAGGGATGAGTTCTTGAGTCTCGAGCAAGGTAGGATGACGGTTAACGCATATGAGGCTAAGTTTCGTGCTTTATCAAGGTATTCCACTCAACTCTGTTTCAGTCCACAAGAGCGGATTCGCCGGTTTGTGAAGGGGTAGAGATCAGAGTTGCGGATTTCGGCCTTACAGGTAGCGGCTACGGCAACATCCTTCCAAGAGGTGGTAGACTTTGTGATAGAAGTGGAAGGAGTGAAGCCAGATGACTTCACCACGACATCGACATCAAAAAGGTTTCGAAGGGGAGGTGAGTTTAATGGTTCTTACTCTAGAGGACAGAGCTCCGGAGGTTACTCAAGTCGACCAATTCAGTCTTCACTACGGACTGTAGTTGGGGGTCCACCTCAGAACGGTCAACACTACTCCGAGAGACCTATGCCTGACTCCAGAGAGTGTTATGGATGTGGGGAGATTGGACATGTTAGGAGGAATTGTCCAAAACAGAGTTACAGACCCCCAATAGCAAGAGGTAGAGGTGGTCTTGGTAGAGGCCGCTTTTCTGGAGGACGTGGTGGTCGAGGTAATGGTGGTCACCACAACGGCAGAGGAGATGGGCAAATTGGAGCCACTACGACACAACATGGTAGGGGCAACGGACAGACTGGTGACAGGGCCCATTGTTACGCTTTTCCTGGGAGATCTGAAGCGGAGGCATCAGATGCTGTCATCACAGGTAACCTTTTGATTTGTGATTGCATGGCTTCCGTATTGTTTGATCCTGGATCCACATTTTCTTATGTATCTTCCTTATTTGCTAATGGTCTAAATTTACATTGTGAATTACTTGACACGCCTATTCGTGTTTCTACTGTTGTGGGTGAGTCTGTGATAGTTAAAAAGGTGTATAGGTCTTGTTTGGTGAATTTTGTGGGGAGCAACACTTATGTAGATTTGGTTATTTTAGAAATGGGTGACTTTGATGTAATTCTGGGTATGACTTGGCTTTCTCCGAATTTTGCAATTTTGGATTGTAATGCTAAAACTGTGACGTTAGCCAAGCCTGGGGCAGATCCGTTAGTGTGGGAGGGTGACTACACTTCCAATCCGGTGCGTATCATATCCTTTCTTCGTGCTAAGAAAATGGTTAGTAAAGGGTGTTTAGCTTTCTTGGCACATCTCAAGGATGACACTACTCAAGTACCCTCAATTGAGTCGGTTTCGGTAGTCCGTGAGTTTTTGGATGTGTTCCCTGCAGATTCCTGGTATGCCACCAGATAGGGATATTGACTTCTGTATAGATCTTGAACCGGGCACACGCCCCATTTCTATACCCCCGTATAGAATGGCTCCCGCCGAATTAAGAGAGTTAAAGGCTCAACTTCAAGAGTTGTTGAGCAAGGGCTTCATTAGACCAAGTGCATCTCCTTGGGGTGCTCCGTTTTGTTTGTAAAGAAAAGGATAGGAGTTTTCGAATGTGCATAGACTACCGGCAGGAACAAGGTAACTATCAAGAACAAGTATCCTCTTCCTCGCATTGATGACTTGTTCGATCAGTTACAAGGTGCCTGTGTCTTCTCTAAGATTGACTTGAGATCCGGTTATCATCAATTGAAAATACGGGCAACGGATGTACCAAAGACTGCTTTTCGAACTAGGTATGGACATTATGAATTTGTGGTGATGTCCTTTTGTCTTACGAATGCCCCTGCTGCGTTCATGAGTTTGATGAATGGGATTTTTAAGCCATATTTGGATCTCTTCGTGATTGTATTTATTGATGATATATTGGTATACTCAAAGAGCAAGAAGGAACATGAAGAGCATTTTAGAATGGTATTGGAAACGTTGAGGGAGAAAAAGCTTTATGCCAAGTTCTCTAAGTGTGAGTTTTGGCTAGATGCAGTGTCCTTCTTGGGGCATGTGTTTCGAAGGATGGGGTAATGGTAGATCCTTCTAAGATTGAGACAGTAAAGAATTGGGTAAGACCCACTAATGTGTCAGAAATAAGAAGCTTTGTTGGGTTAGCTAGCTACTACCGCCGATTTGTCAAGGGATTCTCTTCTATGCTTCCAACTGACGAACTTGACTAAGCAGAACGTTCCATTCGTATGGTCGGATGAGTGCGAAGAAAGCTTCAGAAACTCAGACTTTGTTGACTACCGCACCTATCCTCACCTTACCGGTAGAGGGCAAGAACTTCATTGTTTACTGTGATGCATCCTATTCGGGTTTGGGTGCAGTGCTAATGCAAGAGAAGAACGTGATTGCTTATGCTTCAAGACAATTTAAAGTGCATGAACGTAAAACCAACTCATGACTTGGAATTGGCCGCGGTAGTAGTTTGCATTGAAGCAATGGAGGCACTATTTATATGGGGTTAAGTGTGAAGTCTATACGGATCATCGTAGCCTTCAGTATGTCTTTACTCAGAAAGATTTGAACTTGAGACAAAGGAGATGGATGGAACTACTGAAGGACTACGATATCACCATCTTGTATCATTCGGGGAAGGCGAATGTTGTGGCAGATGCTTTGAGTAGAAAGGCGGGAAGCATGGGAAGTCTATCTCATTTGCAAGCTTCTAGACGCCCATTGGCTAGAGAAGTGCAGATTTTGGCTAATGACCTTATGAGGTTAGAAGTAAATGAGAAGGGAGGATTGTTAGCTTGTGTGGAGGCAAGATCCTCCTTCCTTGACAAGATTAAGGGGAAGTAGTTTGATGATGAGAAATTGATCCGGATTCGAGATAAAGTGTTGCAAGGAGAGGCTAAGAAAGGAGAGGCTAAAGAAGCAACAATCGATGAGGAAGGTGTGTTGAGGATTAAGGGAAGGGTATGTGTACCCCGCATCAATGATTTGATCAACACTATTTTGGCAGAGGCTCATAGTTCAAGGTATTCTATACATCCGGGTGCGACCAAGATGTATCGCGACCTAAAGCAACACTTTTGGGTGGAGTAGAATGAAGCGCGATATTGTTGACTTTGTTGCCAAATGTCCAAACTGTCATCAAGTAAAGTATGAACACCAGAGGCCCGGAGGAACGCTTCAGAGAATGCCCATTCCTGAATGGAAGTGGGAGAGAATCGCGATGGACTTCGTGGTTGGTCTTTCAAAGACAATGGGTAAGTATGACTCCATTTGGGTGATTGTTGATAGGTTAACTAAGTCTGCTCATTTCATTCCGGTCAATGTGACTTACAATGTAGAGAAGTTAGCAAAAATCTACATCTCAGAAATCGTTCGATTGCATGGGGTTCCACTATCATCATATCAGATAGAGGTACGCAGTTTACTTCTAAGTTTTGGAAAACATTGCATGTGGAATGGGGGTACTAGGTTTGACCTTAGCACTGCATTTCACCCTCAGACCGATGGTCAGTCTGAGCGAACGATTCAAGTGTTGGAGGATATGCTTCGTGCATGCGTGATAGAGTTTGGTGGCCATTGGGATAGCTTCTTACGTTTGGCAGAGTTTTCATACAATAATAGCTATCACTCCAGTATTGATATGGCCCCATTTGAAGCATTGTATGGGAGGAGGGAGTTGGTGTAGATCTCCCATTGGGTGGTTGATGCATTTGAGGTTAGACCTTGGGGTACTGACCTCTTGAGGGATTCGTTAGATAAGGTGAAGAGCATTCAAGAAAAGCTTCTAGCGGCGCAAAGTAGACAAAAGGAGTATGCGGACGGAAAGGTTAGAGACTTGGAGTTCATGGAGGGTGAACAAGTCTTGTTGAAGGTTTTCACAATAAAAGGGGTGATGCGGGGTTTGGCAAAAGAGGTAAGCTAAGTCCAAGGTATAATTGACCATTTGAGGTACTAAAGCGAATAGGGGAGGTGGCGTATGAATTAGCCTTGCCCCCGGGCTGTCCGGAGTGCATCCGGTATTTCATGTGTCCATGTTGAAAAGATACTATGGAGATGGAAACTACATCATCCGTTGGGATCAGTGTTGTGGATGAGAACTTGACTTATGAAGAGGAAACGGTTGCTAATTAGATAGAGAAGTTCGCAAGTTGAGGTCGAGAGAGATTGCATCCATCAAAGTTCAATGGAATAATCGACCGGTGAAGAAGGCTACTTGGGAGAAGGAGGCAGATATGCAAGAAAAATACCCACATTGTTTACAGATTCAGGTACTCCTTTTCGCCATTGTTTTTCTTATTTTGATCGTTCGGGGACGAACGATGGGTAAATTGGTATCTATTGTAACGACCTGTTAGTCGTTTTGAGCAGCAGATTTTATTTCTGGAAAAACTTGCTAAGATTACGGACGCCACGACGGACCGTCATAGGCACGACGGCCCGTCACAGATGTTTCGTTCCATGACACTTAGAATTCTGAAATTTGGTACTGAAAATCGACTCTCTGAACTTCGTAACGAACTTGCAGGACGGACCGTCACAGGGGTGACGGACCGTCACAGTCCACTTGAGATTTAAGGGCTGCGACGACCTGCGTGACGGACCATCGCAGGCACGACGGCCCGTCACAGGTCGCGTAATCCCAGTGGGAATCGGATTTCTGGTTAAGTTTTAAGGGACGTTTTGGACTATTCTTTCCTTAATTATGGATTTCGTGGGTTTATATTAATAACTCCAATTCTTGATGGATAAAAGAGGTAACTTTGGGTTAATTAGTGGGGTATTCTTGCCATCTTTTACACTTAATTATAAGTAATTAGGGTAAAAAAAAGAGGGTTTGAATAAAACAAAACAAAGAAAGAACAAGACAAGAGAGAGGAAGAAGAGAACGAATCAAGAGGAGGAAAAACGCAGCTTTGAGGATTGGCTTGTTTGATCACTAGTCTTCGGTGGAGGTGTTATGGTTTTACGATATTCGTAGTGAACTCTTAATAGTGAATGATATGTATTGATTGTATTGTAAACCCTGCTATATGCTTAATTGTATGCTTGCATGAATATGATTATGTGATTTTGATATAAGACAAGCATGATGAAAACTATAATCCAAATCTTGAAAGAACTTTAATCTATGTTATTAATGATGATGCCTTGGTATAAAAGAAGGCTTGATGAATTAAAGTGATGGGATTGATGATCCTTGGTATATAGAGAAGGCTTGATGAACGGATAGAATGAGGTTAGTGGATCGGAGTGTCACGTTCCGACACATAGTATTAGTGGATCGGAGTGTCACGTTCCGACACATAGTATTAGTGGGAGGGGTGTCACAAACCGACACGTAGAATTAGGGGATCGGAGTGTCACGTACCGACATATAGGGGATCGAGTGTCACGTTCCGACACATATAGGGGATCGGAGTGTCACATTCCGACACATATAGGGGATCGGAGTGTCACGTTCCGACACATATAGGGGATCGGAGTGTCACGTTCCGACACACATAGGGGATCGGAGTGTCACGTACCGACACATAGTGATAGGGGATCGGAGTGTCACGTACCGACACAAGAGGAAGAAAGATAATGAATCTTGAAAAGATGATAATATACTCAACATAATGAACTTAATCCCCAAATGAGTATGGTATTGAGGCTTGAGTCCTCATGGATGAATTTGGTGGTATTTGTTGATGATTTAATACTTGTTGTTTCTACATGTTGAGTATTGTAGTTGGTTTTATAATATTACTTGATATATACTATTCCTTATTTTGAGTTGGCCGATGATATCTACTCAGTACTTGTGGTTGTACTGACCCCCTACTTTTATATTTTCTTCTTTGTTATTTGTGTAATGCAGCAAACGTTCTGTCAACTTCAATTCAACAGTAGATTTAGCCAGTCTTCACTTCATCGGAAATTCAGGGTGAGCTAATGCGTCTAGCTTGGACTGGGTCTTATTCTTCAAGTCTTGATGCCTTGAACTTCCGGCATGGACTAGCTAGTATTTGTTTTAGCTTCTTAGACAGTTTTAGTTTAGCAATTTGAGATAGATGTTCTTGTGATGATGACTTCCAGATTTTGGGAATATAATAGTTTTGAGTTATAGAAGTTGATTATTGATTTTAGTAATGAATTTAAGTCTCCGCATTACTTTGTGTTGATATATGTTAAAATGATAAGGGTTAAATTGGTTGGTTCGCTCACATAGGAGGGTAAATGTGGGTGCCAGTCGCGGCTCCGATTTTGGGTCGTGACACGTCGTCACCTATCCGAGAGGTTGTGGGTTTGATCCCCACATACCTCATTATTTTTTTTTCATTTTAATCCTCTCTCCCTCAAATATCCGAGAGGTTATGGGTTCGATTCCCACACCACTCATTTTATTTTTCTTTCACTTTTCTCCTAACTTTTCTCTTGAGCCTTACCCCATTTCGAATTCCCTTTACCTTATTTTTTAATATTGAAATTTTTATAGCTTGCATATGGTGAGGTCTTGGGTTCAATCCCCAATGACCTCATACATTTCCAATTTTTTTTTTAAAAAAAATAAAATTTTTCCACTAACATGGCCGAACCAAATTTCCAGCAAATATGGTAATTTGATCACACTTTCCTGTCCATTTCCTCAACATTTTACACGTTTGATTTTTTGACAATTCATTGGACATTTCATACGTTTATTTTCTGCATTTTCGTGGTTACATTAAATCAGGATTTTCACTGATAACAGCAAAATTACACCACTTATAAACATCACGATTTACGTTCAGTAATTGCATACAAAACATAAGAATTTAACTTGTATATTACACACTTCAACCCATGAAAAAAACAACGGCATACGCAATGCACACACACGTTTAACACATATTTTCTGAAAGCATTCTTATCACTCACATAAATCCAAACACACATAATTGAACATAATCATCACGAAAATACATCACATCTATAAATTTTACCAGCAAAACATACCCAACATACAAATTCGATGGGAGCTAGTGACAGGGAAAAGCAAAGGGGTGTCTTGGGAAAGGGACAAGGGGAATAAAACCCATACCTTTTCTAGTCGTTTAACACCTCTTAAATCTGATCTCAAGTGCTGCCAACTCCCACGAAAAATGAATGCTTCTTCAACAAAACTTACGCACAAAAATATTTGAAAAATGCTTTCGCTTTTCGTTTTCAGTTTAGATTTTCTTTTGAGTTTTTGTGTGCAAATTCTTTAAGTGATGAAATTTTACTTTTTTGTTCCTTTTTGCTGATGATTGACGTGAGAATGAAAGTGAGAGATGTTAGAATATGTTTAGGAGTATCAGTTTTAGTTGAAGACTTAGTCAAACTAGGACTCTTTGTTATTTATTTATTTTATTATTGATTTTTTATTAAAAATCTGATTTTCCTTACTTAAATAAGAAATTTAAATACCAATTAATTCAAATTAATGATTAAATATCAATTAATTCAATTTAATCATTTCTTCCACAAAGGATCCAACCTGGGTGAAGCCCAACTCGCGACAATGAGTCAATTCAGGTTAACCTTACCTGAGTTGTCCACTCCTGATATTTATTAATTAATTAATTAAATATTTAGGATAATTACAATACTAATGTTATCATGGAAAAGGCCATTTTACCCTTAGACCCTCCAAACATAAGATTACCCCTTCCAAGTCCAGTTAAGACTCATCCAGGTGAATCTTACTATTCGGGTTCCCTACATTGCTGGACCCAACCTTGCCTAGCTCAACTAACTCGCTAAGCTGGTTAGCTTTGTTGATGCATAGGTTTAGAAGCCTGGTTCAGCGTTTATCAATCCGTGTGAACCCGGTCTAATCTAAGCATTATAGGTAAGTTAAACATTACTTAGCATAGTCAATTTTGGGTTGTTACAAATAAGCCAAGAAAGTGGTTAGAATAAATGGACTAGATAGAATAAAGATTCTTAGGCACGAATAAGGAATAACAAGAGAGTGAGATTTCTTAAGCATCACATAGTCCCTCATTCATAATTGTGTCGCGCTTCACAATTATGAATTGGACCCTACATAGACATAGTTTTGTAAAAAATCATTTCCTAAGAATACATAACCTCATTCTTTGATACAGAGTTTGTTACAACCTAAAGTACCCCCTAGGTGTAACCAGCATGGTCGTCCTCTACAAGGACTAAGACAAGCCCTTTGCCTTAGTCATAGAACATCATAGGCAAAAAAATATGGGAAAATTAGAATTTTGGTTATATAGAAAGGAGGTTTACATAGACCTCTGCATAGGAAGTACATAGGCTTCTCGCATATATAACATATAACATATAAGAAGTTAATTTAATACTTTGTCTTATATTAAACTATATATAAAAAGAATCACAATAGATTGGGCATAGCCCTTAGTATATTACAATATGTCATATAGGCTACAATGAAAGTCTCTACATGAGAATGGAATAATTTTCTCAAAACATAGAAAAGACAAACAGGCATGACGAATGGCTTTATCCTCTGAACTTGTGAGGACTCACCAATTAACTTAGGAAAGATCCAAGTCTTCTTGTTCAATGAACTTGTGAGGACTCACAAATTAACAAGGAATTTGGTGTTCTACTCCCACACAATAAAGAGATTGTTAACTCATGAATAAGATGTAACAATTATTATGTAGCTATCTAGGTAGATCCACTAAGATAGAGTCCTATGTGGGCACATTGTTAAGGGTTAATGACATTTTTGCTAAAAACCTTAAATTACTAACGTGGAAGTTTCAATTTCATGAGACAACACATAACTAGGGAATCAGACTTAATAACATGAGGAACCCATGTGGGAGATCGGAGTTACTAACTTGAGACCTCCATCTCATTTACATGCCCTTTCTGTGCTTAGAATTTATTCCCTTTAGTAATGTTGTTATACATCGTGTAAGTTCACATTAGTCTCTTGTGTACCCTTAGGTAAACCTCTTATCAGAATAGCTCATAGGTGATCACAAGTGAGAACTATCCTTTCACTTTAGACACAACATCATCATAACATAATTATATACTTCATAGACTATTCAAAGATATAGGGTTAGGGGTGAGGGATGTTTGTCACCAACATCAAAAAAACAGAATTAGCTATAGCACCATAATCACATAAGAAGATTTCACCTTGCATAATTTAGATCAAAGGAAAATAAAAATCATACCTCAATGCCCTTCAGGGGAATTCACCCTTAAACACCCTAGAATTCACAACAAACATATTAAAATAGGGCAACTCATGAAGTATTAACATAATTGAAATAAAAGTAAAGAAGAGACATGTTCATTGCCCTCAAGAATTAAACTTAATCCATCCATGAAATTATGAATTTGGGGAAAGACACGGGTAAATGTAAAACTCATAGGAAATCATCAATTGACCATATATTCAAACTTATACAACATTAATTCATCATAATTCATCACAGTTAACTCACAATTTCGTTTTAGAAAGTAGACCTATGTGAGGAGAAAAACCCTTGTTTTGGGGGATCTAGAAATCATCTTTTGAAGGACCTGTTGGGGAAAGGAATTCCAAGAGTGATAAACTATACCTTATTTATGAGATATTCACGAAATTGGGTTGAAAATTTGAAGGCTTTATCTTCTACTTGGAGCTCTATTTGTGTTTAATGGAGTTTCGGAGGAAAAGAGAATTTGAGAGAGAGAGAGAGAGAGAGAGTGAGTGATTTTTTATTTAAAATTGTGGGACTTGATTTTTTGTGTAAGAATTGACCTAAAATTTACCCTAATAAATTATATAGTCACCAATTAAATTACCCAAAATACCCCTTACTTAAATGAATTTATTTGTGAAGTCAAAACATCCAACATAGGACTTTTACGATATCTAGGAAGTAGGTGCACGTCGCGAGTCTAATTCCCCAATATATTTTAGAATTTCGTGATGAGGAAGTAGGTTGAGTGTCATACGCAGGTCATGATTCCAACACCATATTCCCACGTGATGGCTGCGCGACTCGCAGCAGCCACCAGAATCTGTGTGCCCGCAAACTGCTTTGGCAGCTTGCTCTCCCAACTTCGGGTCTTCCCCAAGGACCCTTCTTGAGGTGGTTGGGGTGTTGTTTTTAGACATATAGACTCTATAGACGACAGTATACCTAAAAACAGTCTTTTTACATGTTTTGGACTTCATATGACCCTCTAAAAGCTTCACATAACATAGGGACGTCAACTAGTTAAATTTCGCTAGTTTCCGGACGTTACGGATTTTTCTTAATCCTATTTCTCCAATACTTCTACAAAAATTTATTTATACTTATTTAGGTCTAAATAATCATTACTAAACATATAATGCTCTTGTATAATTCGTGGAAATTTCTGGGTGTGTCATGTAATGTCCTTATGGTCTTAACTTGAATGTGTCTCTGATGTGCCATACTTTTATGATGGTATATGTTGGATTATGTAGGTTGTATGTGTGAATTCCTTGTGGCCTCAAGGATTCACTGTAAATTGAATAAGTGTTAACTGTGAGCTTACTGTAAAATGCTTCAAAGTGTGACTTAAATTCTATGTGTGATTTTATGTGCTTTTATGACTATGATGTATGCCTAAATGAATTATGTAAGTTGTATGATCCTTAATAAATCATGTTTTATGAGATTTTCACAAAAAGGAATAATGCATGATTTCAACTAAAATATCCATTTTAAATGCATGTTTTTGCATGGTTTCTGATATGCTTAAATTACACTTTTCTAAAGAAGTATAAGCGCTCATATCAAGTAAAAAAACCTAATTATTAGATTTGGGTCGATCCCACGAGGAAAATGATTTAGACTTAACTTTAATGTACGATTGCCTCGATTTAATCAAGTTCTTTCTGAAAAATAGAAATTAAAGGGCGGGTTTCGTAAAACAAAAGTGTTGCAACATTGTGAACTCAAACAAGTAATAATAGTGAATTATTAGTGTTTATCAAGTGTGAGAAAAACTAGGGTGTAAGTGTTGATTATAAGTTCATAGCCATAATCCTAGCTATAACAATTCTTTCCTAATGTTTTGCATGCAGAGTAATAAGTTGTGTATCTCTAAATCCTTGGTCCGGCATTTAGAGAATTTCACCTTGTACCTTGGTCCGGCTACGTGTGTGTAAGTTACTAACCCTTACCTTTACTTCATATTACGCATCATATTTGATGTTTATCTTAGTTATTACTTCGCACCATTCGAAACTAGCTTATAACATAGTATCCACTAAATCTATGTCGATA